>JZSA01001640.1:0-71958 GCA_000956155.1 Cotesia vestalis
AAAAAATTGCATTTTTAATTTATTAAAATTTCTACAAGTCCATTTTTCTAATTATTTTATTTATTAAAAAAATTAAAACGATTGTGAAGTGACAGCTAATTTTAATGTCATAATTAATTTAGCACATATTTAATAATTTTAAAAATTTTATAACAAATAAATTATGACAAAAAAAAATTGAAATGTAGAAATTTTAAAAAGTAAAAAATACAATTTTTTTAAAATAATTTTTTGGAACAAAATTTTATTTTAACTTTAACTTAATAATGGCATTAAAATTAGCTGTCACTTGACAATTTTTTAATTTTATTCAGCAAAAAAATTTGTTCCAAAAAACAATTTTAAAAAAATTGCATTTTTTATTTTTTTAAATTCCTAGATGTCAATTTTGTTTTCTAATTTTTTTTTGCTACAATTTGTTTGTTACAAAAATTCTTAAAATTATCAAATATCTGCTAAATTAACTATCATAAATACACTTACTTACCAAGATTAATTTGTTATAGAAATTAAAAAAATTTTCAGATGTTTGCTAATTTCAGTATCATTTTTTAATCATTTAATATTTCAGACTATTTTTTTTATAATACTAAAGTTATCCGACGTTTATAATTTCAAAACTTTTTTTCTTATTTTTTTTTGTAATAATTTTTTCAATTAAAAAAATTATAAAAATTTTTAGATGTCGGCTTACTTAATTTTCATATTTTTTTTTTTTTTATACTTATTCGATTTATAACATTTGTTATTGTTTACAAGTTATCATAATGCGAACTACATTACTAATATATTACACCACAAATATATTTCTCTTGATCATGACCAAGTTCACCCTTCACTTCAGCCTTAGATTAGTTTTGCCCGCGGAGTTTTATTAGACAGATGCATTTACTGTTCAAGTCTGTATTCTTATTTGAAATTATAGTTCTCCTGGTGAGCGACCTCTTGCGTTAAGTTTTGTCGTTACTATAATTTTATTCTATTGTATTTATTTTATTTTATTATATTAAAAAATCAACAACAGTGCTGTTGAGCTGTTAAAAGCTGAAATCCGTTGAATAGTTTCAACAGAGATGGAGCACAGAGTTTAGTCAGCAAAATTACAAGCTAACAAAAAATTCGCAGTTACTAATACTACATTTAAAACTCGCTTTACATACTACATATATATCCAGATCTATGTAGATATATGTATCATATTTTTTGCATTTGAACATAGAATATATACTGTGTGTCGGCTCAGGTCAGACGGTATACAGAATCGTTTCTTGTCAGGTGGTTCTCGTTCGGAGTTTGTCAATTTCGTTCGTAATTTTTTATTTATTTATTTATTTTTTTTCATTTGCAGTTTTTCAGTGTCAGTTTTTTATTTTTTAATTTAATTTTGATAATTAGGTGACTCAAAAAAATTTAGTGATTTAAAAGTGATTAATATCATAAATTTATAAATTGTTTTTAAAAAAATTGGAGTCAGGAAATTTTTATCTGTAAGTAATTTAAAATATTTTTTTTTCTCCTTTTTATTTTGAGGAATTAAATCAAATAAATATCTTAATGTTTTGATAAAAAAAACTCACACATGCACACATCTAATATATAAAATTCTCGTTCATATATAGAATTGTATAGACAATAAGAAATGCTCCCAGACGAACTTTCTAATTCGGAATTTCTCTTTGTAATATATCACTGAAATCTGAGTCGGAATCAATTCTTTGTCAGTATGTTTTAGTTCCTGACTTAACATTTTTAATAATAAACAATAAACTAAATATGTGTACATACGCGTACATGTGACCAAGAAAATTATAAATATTTATACATTTCACAATGCTGCAAAATTATCATCCTCGTACCAAACAGATAAAATATAATATATAATATAAAATTAACAAGTAATTTAATTAATCAAAGTTTTAGTTAAATATTTCATAATTTGTCTGCAAATAACAGATTAAAAATTGACAAATAACTAGTGAATAACAGAAAATTTTATCATGCAGAAAATTTTTTTATAATGACATAATAGGTGAATATGACCTTCGGCTAATAATTGTTTTTATTATTCAATGAGTATTCATTTCCGTGCAATTATTCTGCCGTCAGACACGTTTTCGAAATTAGAAAAAAAATAAAAAAATAAACATTTCATGCAACTATTGTCTATTGTGTGAACTATCAGACCATCGAAGTTGATATGAATCAATGATTATATATGAAGTTAAATAATTTTTAACATAATAATTCATTGACTTTGGTCATTTTCTTTTTACTTTCTCAGGAAAAAATTTTTTTCATTAAAATTTTATATAGAAAATAGGTTTATAAAATTTTATTAAATATTATTGAATCTTAAGAAAAATTCAAAACGACGAGAACCGAACACTACTGTATTTTTTTTTTTTTGCTATATAATGAAGAACTTGCAAACGTCTGCTGGGTTTGAACTCAGAACTTGTTGATAATCGATTCCATACATTTATCACTATTCTAAATTAAATTCATAAAATGAAAAAATAATTTTATAAAATTGCATGAACTATTACTGAATTTTAGGACATTTTGTAAATTTTCCACAGGAATAAAAACAATGGTTTTATGGAATTTCATGAAAACGCCTTTGCCGGGATAAAGAATTAAATGTTTTATTTATTGTTATAAAATAAAATTTTTAATATTAAAAAGTATATAGATATATATTCGTTTTATTTTCTCTAAAAAAAAAAATGTTATGAAAATTAATTTTTAGACTATTTTACGACTTTCTAACTGCTACATTTTTGAGTACGCTCTTTTTAAATTGAATTTGAAATTGTTGAAAACTTATTATCAGACAATTTTAAGACTTTTTTAAGACGCTCCGTTTTAATGTTCCGGGGCCTTGTCACTGTTAACTTATCTTAAAATAGTCTCGAAAAAATTTTTTAAAACTTTTTTAAGACTATTTTAAGATTTTTTTAAGACGATTTTTAGACTATTTTAAGACTCTCTATAATAATTTTTCGGAGCTGTTGCTATGGTATCGTCTTATTTTCATAACAAATTCGAGAACCAAATTTCAAAAATCTCCTCTCAGAATTTTTTTTTGGTGTCTTTAAAAAGTCTTAAAATTGTCTTAGTTTGTGTCACGTTTAAGATCTTAAACAAACGACAATTTTAAGATGATTTTTTTTTTACACGGGTTGTATCGCAAATTATGTATTTTACAAAGAGTATAATTTTAAATATATATAATATTTAAAGCTATGTATTTAAAAGCTACAAGAGTTTTTAAACTTTGAAGTTTTATAAGATAATATAAATGACTTAGGTCATATACACATACTTCGTACATGAGTATCAAAAAGTATTAAATTAATGAATGTGATTAATAATTAGCAATAATATATGATTGAATTATCTAATTACGCATGGATATAGAATTTAATATTTTTATTTATATTAAAATTATCTGATAAAAGTAAAATTCGACGAATTTATCGACGATGACACAAAAGAGTAGACTTAAAAAACACATATACATTTTTAAGAAGAAGAAAGAAAAAGAATAATAAAACATAAGCCAGATCTTTAACGGCAAACAAATAACTCAATCATAATCATAATATTTACATCGAATAACATTGAGAAATTTGGGAAATTCCTTTTATTTTAATTTATAATGATTGAAAAACATTATAGCTACTGGGAATATTTATTTACAGACTAAACTTTATTAAATATTATAACTACAGAACATTATAACAAAAATATAAATTTTAATCTGTTTATGTTATCACAGTGGGCGTACTTTATCATTTATTCGCCTTCTGATTATTACGTAGGCGTATTTGGTACCAGTTTATGTATCATTATTCTTAATATTAGAACATGTCAATCTTGTATTAATGTTATTAAAATTTTTCAGTAATACATAGTCAAAAATCATAATCTTTGTTTTATTTTAGCAATGTCTTTTGACATATTATTTGAATAAATTTCTTATTTTTCTAAAAAACTAAAGTGTCGGAATTCTGGAATCAATTGAAATAATTTTTGTAACAGATAATAAAGGTTACTATTTAAAATTAAGATATTTATCAGATTAAAAACAGAAATTCATGATTAATCAAAAGAATTTTAAGTTCTTTTAATCGAACGTTTCAATTGTAATGCGGAAAAAATATAAATAGACAAAAATTATTTTTACTATCTTGGCGAATTTGTTAACACTCAACCATGTTATTATTATTTATTATTCTTTGAAATTAATTCTCAATTCTTGGATATAATAAAGGTAAAATTAAGTATTTTTCCAAATGAATAACAAACTTTAATCTATATCACAATTCATAATGAATTAACTGTTAATAAAAAAAAAAATCTGAAAACTTAAGATACGTTAAACTTTAAACTTGAATAATTTTTTAAAGTGAATTTTTTTTTTTAATCACAACAGAATTTTTTTTTACCGCATTTAGTGTTACAACAAAATATGTATCGCATTTTCCGCTACATTCTTAATAATACTTTTTTATATGTTGTGCAAATGGAAACGGAAAAATTTTGATAGACATTCGGTAAATATCATAATTAAAAGAAAAATTTCAACAATACACAGAAAGAAAAATTTCTTGACTGGAGAACAAAATTCTTGGCTCAAAAAAATTTTCGGGTGCCTGAAGGAAAACCGAAGTTGTGTTGGCCGGAGTAAAAATTTTTCTTGAAATTCTATTCTTGGTCGTAGTAATTTTTTCTTAATTCAAATTATCATAAATACTTGATACAAAAAATTTTTATATTTAATAAAGATTTTTAGATACTTCAGGGAAGCAGCGCCTACTTCAGCTAAGAAAAAAATTTTCTCACCTTGAGAAACTTTTTCTCTTGAATATTTTATACCTATTTTATATTGTTTTAGCGTGCAATTATAGATATTGAATTAAAAAAAATGATTCAATATTATTTGATCTTCCCATTTGACATGTTAGTCAATAAAAATATTAATGAAAATTTACTTCTATCGAGATATTTAATTTTTTGGAGCAAGAGAGAAATTTTATTAAAACAATAAGATTTTCTTGACTTAAATAAATTTTCTTGGATCAAGATTCGTATTTCTTAAAGCAAGATAATTAATTTTGTTGGAATAAGTGAAATTTTTTGTATCGAAAAAAATTTTTTTCTTCGCTCAAGAATACAATTAGGAAGAAAAATATTTTCTTGGCTCAAGTCAACCTTTTTTTCTGTGTAGAATATTAATTTTTGGTACTTTACCTGCAATCATCTCTCCCTAAAAAGGATTTTTAATTTTATGTGATTGATATTTGATTTAATATTAATGTTAAGAATTATTGTACTGTAAAAAATTAAAAACATAAAAATCTATTAAACAATGAACATAGTAAGTAAAATAAAATAAATACATAAAGAACAATACTTGGTAAAAAATTTCATTCAAGCATAATATTTTTAGTAAAAAAGTAAAACAGCTACATGAAAAATACGCGTGATAATTTATATTTACAATGTAAATAAAAAATATCAAATAGTACAACACAAGAATATTATACTTTCCCTACTTTCGCTGAGTGTTAATTTAACCGGAAGTTAAAAATTCTGTACCTTAATATAATAAAAAAAATCCGTTAAAAAAACTTGACTGTAAGTAGAAAGAAGAATAATTAATATTCTGTCAAAATGATTTAGGTACTGGGGTTTTTTTGTAAAAACGAAAAAAAATTTTTAAATAAAAATTAAAAACTATTCTAAGAAAAAAATCAAAGTTAAGTGGAACTGATGTCAATGATTTTTTTTTCTAGATAAAATAGACAATATACAGAATAGATCAAATGTTAGTGTTTGTAATAGTACACGCTCTGATCTCGTCCGTGACTGGTACTACCATTCTCTGTTTCGTTCTTTCATTCTCCTCTCTCTTTCAATCTTTACTTTATAAATTGTCCTTTATACACATTCATCATCAATAAAAAAAAGAATCTATTTATAGTCCATTTTACCTGTCGCAAAAAATATCAAATTTGTATTTGGAGTATCTTATTAACCAAAGACAATATTTGAGTAATTGTTATTTAAAGTAGTTTTTTAATTTTAATATGAACGATGAACAGGTAAAGTTAACTCTTGGTCTCTTGTCTGTCTTGCTAAATAGAATTGTTGCTTATATCCTTTCCCCTACTCACTGACAGTAAAAACCCACTTCCCGAGACCACGAATGCTTTAAAACACTTTCTCAGTGTCTCGGTGGTCCCTGTGTGTGAATGTCAGAGTAACGCAAGGAAAAATAATTGTTAAATTTATTATTAATTTATTCTTACAAGTATTTGTTATTATTTTGATTTATTATTGTGCTTGTGATCTGATTTTTATTATAGGCTAATCAAATATTCGTTAGTATATTATCGAGTTAAATATTTTCAAGTTGATAATTTGTTAAGATATTCGTAGTGCCTCGGGCGGGTGTAAAGTTTATAAAACTATATTATTTATCAATTGTAATCGGTAAGTTTCATATGAAAAATTATTTTTTATTTTTGTAATAATAAATTGAAAAATTAAGAAATTAGTTTTTTGTAAACAATAATACAATTTTTTTAAGTTCACGAAAAATAAAATAATGAAAATAATTTTTTTTCGTAACTGTTTTTTTCTTTTTTTAAACTAAAAATTCTTTTATTTAAGTCATTAAAAAAATGATGTTCAAATAATTTTTTTGAAAATTATTTTATTGTCTTTGAATTTTTGGAAAAAGAATTTGGAGTTTTTTGAAAAAATTTTTAAAATGATTGAAATTATTTAAAAAGTTCTTATTTTCATAAAATTATTTAATATAAAAGGCTTGGGAAAAAGTAACTTCATTTTTTTTTATTTTTCACTTAGAAGAAAAAAATTTATAATTGCACAGAAAGTTTTTGAAAATTTCTAACGACCTTATTTCTATAATTATTTTAGTAGTGATTAAAGTTTAAAAAAAAATTGTCTGACGTCGGCTGTTAATACTCATATTTTTTTGTACGATTTTAAATGTCAATACTATAATTAAACTTTTGAAAATATATATTGCATGTTGAACTTATCCAGATAATAATAATTAAATAATTTTATTTTTATGAAAATTGATCGTTTTTAAAAATGTCATTCATTTGAAACTGTGTATTATTTAATTATATAAAAATGGGCCGCAAAGGTTATACAACAATGAATAAAAACTCATTTGATAGTTTTTAAACTTTAAAATTTAACATAATATATTATTAGAATTAATTTTATGGCGAAAACTTTATACTACTTTTTAAAATGAAAAAAACGTAAATCAAAAAAGTTCAAAAAATTATTACTTTTGACATTGAAAATCAAAGTAATTAAAAAAGAATTTTTTGTAGAATTTTTTATTTAATCTGGTCAAAAGTAGAGATTATCAAACAATAAAATTCAAAGAAGATATGTAAGTGCTTATATTAATAAACCTTAAATTGAATAGTCGTGTCGATTGTAATTTGTCATTTAAAGTGAAGTTAATACAAAAGCTTCAACGATTACAAGTGCTGACTGGTTTAAACTAGGGGGCTCAAGTGTCTTCATCATAACCATATTTATGTAATGTTCAAAATTACTTCAATTGTATATCAGAAACTCTTTTTTTGCATCTAGCTAATTTTATGAAATTAAAACTTGTCAATGAAAGAAAAAATTAATTAATTAAACTAAGATACAAAATCTTTTAGATAAAACAATGATCAATTTTTAATAATGACTTAGAGGTTGTCTTCAGCTCGAATTTTTGAGCTGAAATTTATTTAACAATAAAACGAACTGTAGTTAAGATCATTTTTTAAGAACGAAAGTAATAAAGATAAATTTAGAGTGACTAGATAAATATTTCAAGGCAAGAACTTATAATTTATATATGTAGTCAAGAGAGAAAGTTCGGGCTCTGACCTGATCCGCCATTTTCTAATCGACCGCATCCGTTTGGAAAAATGCCGATTCCTTTCTCAACATCTTTCTCCAATATCAATTATAAATTTTTTTAGCTCCTGTAAATAATATAATGTAGTTGCACTGTTTGATTTAAAACATTAAATTTTTATTCTTAATAGACTTATTCGTTTTTATATAATTGCTCTATATAATAATTAAAAAGTATTTAAGTACTGTTAATGACATTGAACTGGTATGAAATATTGAGAATATAGAAAACTGGTTTTATCTTAAATAATTATTTATCTATAAAATATAGATCAAAGACTTAATATAAATAAGATGAGATTTATGAAGATTACAGAAAAAATTTTAATTGCAAATAAGAAATGAGTATAATCTATGAATTCATTGAGTGGTTATAGTTATGAAGGCTGAGAAAAGTTGATGTAGTGAGATACGACTAGTTTATTTTACCTTGAATATTGTTACATCGGTATTAACACGAAGAATTGAAAATAGTATTCTTGTTGAAGATAAATGCATAAAATTACCAGTAATTACTGTGTTCGTTAGATTTTTTTTGTTCTTTGAAGATAAAGTGGGAGGTAAGGATTAGAGTTTGATTTCGATCATTAATATTAAACGAATTAATAAGATTTTTTAATTGAAATGTATTTTTAAAGTAAAATTACAACGCAATAAATTGAGCTACACGATTAAAGATATTTCTTTTTTACTTGTCCTTAAACATCCATTCTAATATGAGTCATTATCAAGTTTCTTATTTAGTAACTGTTGTATTTAATTTTGCTGATGCTAATTAATTTGTTTTGTTAACAAAATTATCATTATAAGACGCAAATTATTATATTTATTGTTTATTGTATAATTGCAGGGATTAAATTTTTTATAACATTTATTTATGTTTAAAATTGTTGCAAAAAAGAGGTTTACGACGTGGAACTTTTATTTTAATAATGTGTGTGGGCGGTTTCAATCAGATGAAAACTATTATTTATTTATTATGTATAAAGTTAAAATCTCTTTATCGTAGTGCACTCAAAAATAACTTTACATTTATTTGAGTCAACATGTTTACAAGGCCATATTTTTAACTTCCAGTGAGGAAAATTGAAAATTTTCGAAAATCGGGAAGTTATTAGTTTTACTCCGTTTTTCGAAATCGAGTTTTCACTAGATATCGACGTTTTATGGTCCTAGGAAGCTTCCCAGAAGATTTTTAAGATGATGTCTGTATGTCTGTCTATCTGTCTGTCTGTATATAAATACGTAGACCGCATCAAAATCGGCCAAATCGTTCGAGAGATATTTAATTTTAAAAACGATTGATTCGATCGGAAAATATCGCAATTTAGAATTTTCAAAAAAGTATGTATTTAGCTCGAAGAGCTAAAAACTTTGGAATAAACAATTTACTGAACGATTTGGACACATACATACACAGTAAAAAATTTTGCGTGATTGCGTCAAAAGATTTTGTGTTAAATATTATGAAAATGAAGTTAGCCGATATTTCAAAATTTTTGGAAATTTTTTATTGAAAAAATTTTGATTAAATAATTAAAAAAAAAATTTCATCTGTAAAAAACTTGAAAAACTAGCGTAGAAGTACCAGTTTTGGCCATCTTAGGACCATTTTTGGCCACTTGACATTTTAGTAAATTTGTAAACAATTTAACTATTCAAGTAGAATTTTAATAGAATTTATCAATTAATAAATTTTTTAGTTTTAATTTAATTAATGAAAAAAATCAAAAATTTTCAGACGTCTGCTAACTTCAGTGTCATTAAATATTTAACACTTTTATGTGTAAATTTAACACTTATTGAGTTAAATTAACACAACAAAGTGTTAAATATTTAACACAAAATTTTTTGACGCATTGACGCAAAATTTTTTGCTGTGTAGCGGAGAGTTGCAGGGGTGGCCTGCCTGCAGGGTCAACCGTTTTCCAGATTTTTTTTTTTTCTTTAATTATCTAATAATAATAAGTTATAATATATGTATATTTATTATGTAGTCATATCTGATGATTTTTCACTGAGTTATCGCTGATGAAAAAAAGAATTATTTTTTACTTGGATTATATCAAATACTTGGGACTAAACGTCCATACCTTTTGTAGTTTTTTAAGAAAAAAATTATTTCAGCGTAAAAACCATGATAACAAACGGTACGAAGTTGTAAAAATAAGTTCAAAGATGACTTTAAAAATATACACGGAAAAAAAAATATTGCTAAAATGACTATCCAACGTATCCTCAAATGACGTTTTCTTAAAATAACGATCCGGATTTCTGATTTAAGGATTCATTTGTTTGACTTAAGCATACAGAGAATAGCTCTTGTAAATATATGTAGTTTCGTCAAAACAGGCAACTGTTTTGTTAACGTGAGGATCTGTCTAGTTGAATTGACTAAATGTAACGCTAAAATAATGTTACGGATCGTCATTTTGATGATCCGCTGGATAGCTGAATTGGCTATACAGCGTATCTCTAAAAAAAATGACTATACAGCGTATAGTCAGAATAACAATAAGTATCCTTATTCTAACGATATTTTTTTCTCCGTGTATTGAAAAAATTTATTTGAATGATAATAAAAATAATCATCACTTCATTTTCCACTAGATGTTTTTAATGTAATTTTTTATTAATTGATTTAAATTTGAATTATGATAATTACTTCAATATTTATAAAAATTCACTAAATTAAAAAAAAAAAATAGAAATGAAACAATAAGACAGTAGATAGTTGTTATTAATTATTATTTTTATATATTTTACATTTATTTTTACCGTCGTAAATTTACCGAAAAGAAACAATTCTATAAAGTAATAAATATTAAAATTAAAAGTTATTTTTTTTTATTATTACTTTTAATTCTCGTAAAAAACTTTGCAAGTTTAATTCTCATAAAAAGGTAGATGTATATAAGAATTACAAAATTGTCGAGCTGAGAATGGAAGCATAAAAAAGATTCTTGAATAAAAAGATTTATGAATAGTATAAATGGTATATAATGCATACATGTAATTTTATTTGTGCATTACCTGTTGAATAGTCTCTGTATTCTTGTTAACGGCGTATCTTTCGCACGACACAACCAACCCACATGGCCGACCTCTTTGTTTTGTTTCTTTTTCCTCCGCATATTAAATAACTCAACTGATTTATTTTATATACGGTGTAATTAGTTACAATTACAGATTTATAATAAATAATAATAATTGTGCATATATATGTATAACAAAATAATATTTTTATATTAATAGAAAAATTTTCGATATTCTATTAATTTTTTTTCATTTATTGCTCTAGTTTTTTTTTTTTTTTTTTTTTTGACTTAGATTTGTGCTTTAATGAATTGACCTAGAATAATATCAATTTAAATAGCTCATTTCATAATAACAATATTACAACTGTTATAAGAGTAATGATTAAAGCTCTCTTTGAATTGGTGAAAAGATTCATTTTATAGTTTAATAGATTAAATATTTTTTTAAATTGTTAAAAAATTATTCAATTCAGTAAAAATATTTTCTTCGTAATTTTTATTCTGATAAAAAAAATTGTCTCGATTCAAGAAAAAATATTTTGATTTAAGAAATGTACACAGAAAAAAAGGTTCACTTTTTTTTTTTTTTTTTTTCCAAGTTTCAGAAACTTTTATTGATATAATAAAGCGGTACGCTGTTCTTAATAGTATATGTAACCATTAGTACATTATTACATATAATTTATTATTTTATTACAATTCTGTCCATTGGACTTGGCTAGTATTTAATGTCGATACAATCTAATTTTAGTATAGTAATTACAATATAATTTTGTTTATTTTTAGGAAATATTTTTTTTCCTATTTTCTTGAGCGAAAAAAAAATTTTTTTTTTACACAAGAAATTTCACTTATTCCAACAAAATTAATTCTCTTGCTTTAAGAAATACGTATCTTGATCCAAGAAAAATTTATTTAAGTCAAGAAAATCTTCTTGTTTAAAGAAAATTCACCCTCTTGCTCCAAAAAATTTAGTTCTTGATAGAAGTAAATTTTCTTGTCTTGAGAAAATTTTTTTCTTGCTCTAAAAAATTAAATATCTCGATAGAAGTAAATTTTTATTAAAATTTTTATTGATTAATATATCAAATGGGAAGATCAAATAATATTGAATCATTTATTTTTCATTTAAAATGTATAATTGCACGCTAAAATAATATACAATGGGTATTAAATATTCCAGAGAAAAATTTTCACAAGTTGAGAAAATTTTTTTCCCAGCTGAAGTAAGTGACGCTGCTTCGCTAAAGTATCTAAAAATCTTGATCAAATATAAAAATTAATTGTAACAAGTATTTATGATAATTTGAATGAAGAAAAATTACTTCCACCAAGGATAGAGTTTCAAGGAAAATTTTTACTTCGGCCAACACAACTTCGGTCTTCCTTCAGTCACTCGAAAATTTTCTTGAGCCAATAATTTCGTTCTCCATTCAAGAAATTTTTTTTTCTGTGTATTTTAATAACAGCCGATTTTTACTCTTTAAGAATTCTTTAATTCAAGAAATTAACTCTTGAATTAATAGAACTTTTAAATTAAGATTTAAATCAACAATCTAGAGTTTAAAAAAAAAAAAACAGAATTATTTTCAATTAAAAAATTTGATGATATGGACTTGAAATAATATAAAAATTAAAAATAAGTTCCAATACTTTTTAACAGAAGATACGAAGATCTTAATCGAATGAGTAAGAACCAAAAAAATATTACTTTCTAAAACAAACAGTTAATTTTCTTCAGAGTAATTTTCTTAATTTAAGATTAAGATTATTTCTTTTGAAACAAATTAGTTTTTCAATGAATATCTAAAAACTTAGCCTAATTTATTCTGAAAATTAAAAATATTTTTGACATAAAATACAATAGTGTAAGTCCATGAATATTTAATGAATTAAAAATTTCTATTTCGTTTCAGGGGATTGACAAGTAACTAAATATGAGAAATTCCACGCTATTAAAATGGGCACAAACCACAAACAACAAAAATCAGTCGAGTAAAAATGGAGGTAAGTTTAATTTTTCACAGTTTCAATTGAAAAACTAAAAAAAAAAGCTAATCAATTAATTTACATGACTTTTAATTAGGAACTAATAGAAATTGGATCCATCCGCCTGATGCACTTCAGAAAGGTCATATAGCATACCTAGTCAAGGTAATAAATTAAAACTTCACTTTGATGACGTCTGTGTCGTTTGTTATATCTAAAAGTAAAATATACAGTTTATAAAATAATATTTGCTGACAAATATACAATTGTTAAAAAGTAAAAAAAACACCAATAATTTACGAAAGATGTTTTGTCCCATTTCTCACAATTGTAAAAACATCCGTGAAAGCCACCAGTGTGTTATGAATATAAAAATAACAATGGATATAACACATAATATTTACATGAAAAAAAAAATTCTAAATAAGTGTGAGATCTTTATGACCCCGTATTTAATTAAAAGATATATTATTTTTATTAAAATTTTTTTTTCATTAAAAATTTATTTAATTTATTTTTTTTCATGTTAATAATATTGGCTACAATCTATTTGATATTTTAATACAAAAAGTTTTGAATATCTAATTTGAAATTATGATTATTTTAATTTTCAATTATTTATTATATTTTTAAATAAAACACAGTTATTTTATTACAGTATTTAGGAAGTACTGAAGTAGATCAACCTAAAGGAATAGAAGTAGTGAAAGAAGCAATATGTAAGCTAAAATTTAATCAACAACTACGGAAAAGTGAGGGCACTAAAACACCAAAAGTTGAATTAACAATTAGTATTGACGGTGTTGCGATCCAAGAACCAAAAACAAAAACAACACCAAAGGTATACCATTTTATTATTAATCCTAAATCATTTTATTTTTAAATCCGCAACCTTGGGCTTGGGTAGTTAAAGATTTTCGACATATTTTTTATTATATATTTTATTTTATTTTTAGCATATTTTGCATCAATATCCACTTCACAGAATATCTTACTGCGCAGATGATAAAGGCGAGAAAAAATTTTTTAGTTTTATTGCGAAAGAAGAAGACGCCGAGAGGCATACATGTTTTGTCTTCGTAAGCGACAAATTAGCTGAAGAGATAACGTTGACAATTGGTCAAGCGTTTGGATTAGCTTACAGAAGATTTCTCGAAACATCCGGGAAAGATCTTGAGACACAAAGACGATGCATGGTGCTTCAACAAAAAATACGACGATTAGAACATGAAAATAATACATATCGACAAAGATTACAAGATATATGTGCAATAAAAGGATCGGTGAGTTTATTTATGATTTAACTATAGTTAATTATGTTTTAATTTAATCTTCTCTACTGTTTAATTTTATTTCAATATTAATGAATGGAAATTATCTTTGGACGAAGAAATAAGTGATTTATTACTTTATTCAAAAAATTAACTGTTGAAAATGATAAAAAAACATATTGTCAAAGATTGAATTCTTGGTATTAATAACCCGTGTGAAAAAAAAAATTGTCTTAAAATTGTCGTTTGTTTAAGATCTTAAACGTGACACAAACCAAGACTATTTTAGGACTTTTTTAAGACGCCAAAAAAAAAAATTACGAGAGCAGATTTTTGAAATTTGGTTCTCGAATTTGTTACGAAAATAAGACAATATTACAGCGACAGCTACGGAAAATTATTATAGAGAGTCTTAAAATAATCTAAAAATCGTCTTAAAAAAATCTTAAAATAGTTTTAAAAAAATTTTAAAATAGTCTTGAAAAAAATCTTAAAGTAGTCTTAAAAATGTTTTAAAAAAATTTTTCGAGACTATTTTAAGATGAGCTAACAGCGACAGAGCCCCGGAACTTTAAAACGGAGCGTCTTAAAAAAGTCTTAAAATTGTCTGATAATAAGTTTTCAATAATTTCAAATTCAATTTAAAAAGAGCGTACTCAAAAATGTAGCAGTTAGAAAGTCGTAAAATCGTCTAAAAATTAATTTTCATAACAAATTCGAGAACCAAATTTTAAATATCTGATCTCGGAATTTTTTTTTGGCGTCTTAAAAAAGTCTTAAAATAATCTCGGTTTGTGTCACATATAAGATCTTAATCAAACGATAATTTTAAGACGATTTTTTTTTACACGTGAATAATTGATTCAGAATTATAATTTTCTAATTTTATTTTCAAGAATATATTTCTTCTTTGAAACTTTCAAAATTTAAAATTGCAAAATTTCGAAATGGTATACTTTTGACGAGAATTTAATATTTTACAAAAAAAGTCTAGTTGTAAATTTACTCTTTTAAAACGAATTAGTGTAATTTCACTGATTTCAAACAGTAAATGAAAATTTCACTGATTTAACCAGTGGACATACCAGCGCGCATGTGCGCAGATATTTTGTTCACTGATTTAATGATGAAATTGTCATTCTCTGGTTGGAATCAGTGAAATTACACTGATTTATTTTAAGAGAGTACACGCTAGTGAATTAAAGGTCAAAGTTATATTAATTAAGTTAACTATTAAAGCAAAAATAGACCCGTATTATGATGTTTTGAATAATTTTTTTTTTAAATCCTATTCATTACGGCTTTTTTCTTTGAAAGCCGTGAAAGAATATATATTTTTTTTTTAATTCAGTAAGCATCAAAGTATTATTTTTTCATGGCTTTATTTTAGCAAATGAATGAAAATATAATTTAAAAAAACAAAATAAAAAATGTAATTTTAATCTTTGTTTTAGGCGGATGTTCAATCTTATTTGGCTCATCACAATCTCCCAGATATTTTGCATGTACCATCAAACTCAGATGCAGCTCCTGAAGGACCGCGACTGAATGGCACTAGTCACGTAAAAGCTAAAAATGATGCAAATGGTAATGACTCTCGTTCACCACCACCAGTACCACCGAGAAACTTTGATAAGGCTTTTGATGATGATTTTATAACTAACAATGAATCATCTCCTTCGATTCAATCTCCGGTTGTTGGGACTAAACTTGAAGGCTTATTGATGGATGAATTTGAAGAAGATTTTAATCCACGAGCTTATGAAACGACTGCTAATGGTTTTGGAAATCATCAAAATAACAATTTGTCAAATGGGCAATCTGCTAGTCTCTTTGTATCATCTAACGGAAATGGCACCACTCCACCACTCCGTATGTATTTTATAAAATACTAGCTGTTACCCGCCCGCTTCGCTGGGCATATTATAGAATTGTATTTTTAGATCTAAACTTGAAGTTTAATTAGAGTATTGTTTTGACTTTCACAAATTCCAAATTTCATCGTATTAGCATATACCTTTTATCCATGTAATTATTCCAGTTAATATTCATTGTAACTTTCAATGTGCAATCATTAAAATGTTTGCGTGGCTTTTTTTAAAAAATGAATAATAATTGACATGAAGAAAAAAATTTGAAATGAGAATTTGGAGTCGATAGGAGCTATAGTTTAAAAACGGGAATTTTTCATTGTTAACGCCCCCGCAACCCCCCTAATGGGTGGAATTTAGTAAAATCCGTTCTCAGCTGACCTCTACTCGGCAAAAGGAATATTCCTGCCAAATTTCAAGTCTCTAGGTCTTATAGTTTCAGAGATATCGTGATGAATGACTATATCTATGGAAAGTCTCCTATATATATATATATATATATATATATATATATAGATTCATTTTTTAAACGTAGTATAAGTAAATTTTATGTTACTTTTTAATAAACTAATCAAAAATTAATTAACAGTTGCTCCTCCACCAAAAGTAAAAGATTCAAGGCGCCATAACGGCGTCAAAGAAGATTTATTTGGAAGTGTTCCATTTAACCCGCCACTGCCGCTTTCCAGCACTTCTAACGATTTTAATAATGATCCATTTGAAATGGGAGAGTTTGCAGCGTTCTCAGTTTCTAATCCGAGTCAACAAGAGCTAGAAAATGCGATTGGGTTATTAGACAAAAGATTGCTTGAGATGAAGGTATGTTAATTGTAAATTACTTATTTATTTTCACTTTTAACGCTTAAAATTTATCTTTTATCGAAATATTAACTCTAAAATTTTTTAGGATGGATTTAGTCGAGGATTATCAATGGGAACTGATGATTTTTCATTGGAAAGTTTAGATCCACTCCGAAACTAATTTTAGATATCCAGATAAATATTAATTTAAGATATCTATCTCAAAATTAATTTTTATATTTAAACTAATAAATCAAATAAATTAATATTATGAACAAACGATTGAAAATTTTAATAATCAATCGTTTTTATGAACCAAAATTAGTTAATTAACTTTTTGTTTTTATAATGTTGAAAATATTTTTGTTAATAATCATTTCGTAAGATTAATAATTATAAGTAATAATTTTTTGTTTTAATATTTCAATATAAAATATCATTATACAAAAAATCATGATGGTTACGCATAATCATAATGTTTATTTTAATATGAAAAAAATAAGATTATATAGATTAAAAATTGCACTATTTTGTAGGTTTTATTTTTTTTTTTTTTTTCATAGCTTGATATTTTATTTTTTCTTTAATTGTTGACAATAATTTAATAATATTAATTTTTTTTTGACTATGTATAAAACGATAGTGATACATAAAAATGTAAATACTTATAAAATTTACTTATAATTATAATTGATAATCATTAATTAATTAACTAATTGTATTTGTTGCTTTAATATTTAATTACATTATTGAAAAAACATGAATAAAATATATTTGAATATTTTATCTTCTTTTTTTTAATCTTTTATGATATTAATTATAAATTTAAATGTTATACCTTCAATTTCTACATAAATTTGTGCCGTCAGTGTGAACTTTATAATAATTCAATTCTAAGTAGTTTCTAAAAAATTGTGAAAGGTAAAAATTATATAAGAAATGTCATTTCTAATTCATTGGAAAAAATTAGTAAAAGAACTAGATTAAATGAAAAAGAAAATTGTAATTTTTTAACATCTTCATTTTAAACTTTCAATTAAATTTTATGAACATATTTAATTTCTGATAAGATGTAATTTAGTTTATTTCTTTAATTTAATGAAATTTTATTAGTTTTCAAAATTTTCAAACGAATTAATAACTTGTTAAAACTAGTAGAGAGTTTTTTTTTAAAAAGAATTTTTTAAATTTTCAAGCTAATTAAAAAATTTATTAAAATTGAAGACCCAATTGATTGTCATAAATTTAATATAAAAATTCGAGTTGAATATCATGCTTTGATAAATAATATTTTCAGTCTTAGTACGAGAACTTAAGGCTGACTTATAGAGAATTCGATTGTCTGATTGTTAATACATAATTTTATTCGGCCATGAAGTCTAGACTCTTTGTGACCATACACTTAATGATATAAATATTATTGTTCCAAGTATTATGAGTCTTTCAATTTAAAAGATAATTTTTTTCAATTATTATTGGAATATTCAAATAATAAATATAATAATATGCTTACATAATTGCATTTTTAATTGTAGAAGCATTACAATTCAGTCAATAAAATAATTACAAGGTAATTCATAAAGTTGATTATGAAAAAGAAAAAAAAATAATAATTTTTTATTAATAAATACAAAATAACATTTATTCATTTTAGTTTTCGCTAAAAATGATTTACAATTGGCAAGAATAAATTTCGGTTTTAATATTTCCAATTCTAATGGTGTGATTATATTTATGTTTGAGCAAAAACAATTGCACACATCAAACGCGAATTCAAATTTATTTCACATTTTTTTTTTAAGTATAAAAATTTCAGTTTCTGTTGTTTAGTTCATATCCCCTTAAAAGTAATTTTTATTATATTACTGTTATTATCAATAGAATAAAGTATATAAATACGAACATTAGTCGATTATTTACACATTTGGCCTTTTTTTGTTTTTTTAATTTTATAAACATATAAAAGTTATTAGATATACATATTTCATTTATACAGCATTTATGTTAATTGTATAAAAATGGCTTGAAAGTGACTAACCAACTTCTTTTCCAGTTAAAAAAATGCCCAACTTTTAATGCATTATCTTATTTATGATATGCATTTAACTTTGTTTAACTAAAAAAATATAAAAATTTTGTAATTAAATTAATACAATTTCAAAGATACATACAAAAAATTATATTATTTTCATTAAACCGTAACATATTAATTATATCAGTCTTTTTATATTCTACGCGATCGGTGGATCATCATCATCATCTTCATCTCTTGTTACCAAAACATTACCGTAAGTATTTTGTCGGCATGGTAATAATCGGTATCGTCTTGCACAGCAAAAACCTACGCCACCAACAATTATAAGAATTGTTGGTATTAATAATCCGATGGCGACTGAATTACCTGAAAATTAAAAATTAATTATTGTTTATACAGCCCGTGTGACAAAAAAATGGTCCTAAAATTGTCGTTTGTTTAAGATCTTAAACGTGACACAAACCAAGACTATTTTAAGACTTTTTAAGACTCAAAAAAAAATTCCGAGATCAGATATTTGAAATTTGGTTCTCGAATTTGTTATGAAAATGAATTCTTAGACAGTTTTACGACTTTCTAACTGCTACATTTTTGAGTACGCTCTGTTTAAATTGAATTTGAAATTGTTGAAAACTTATTATCGGACAATTTTAAGACTTTTTTAAGACGCTCCGTTTTAATATTCCGGGGCTCTGTCGCTGTTAGCTCATTTTAAAATAGTCTCGAAAATATTTTTTAAGACTATTTAAAGATTTTTTAAGATTCTTTTCAAGACTATTTTAAGATTTTTTTAAAACTATTTCAAGATTATTTTAAGACGAATTTTAGATTATTTTAAGACTCTCTATAATAATTTTCCGGAGCTGTCGCTGTGATATCGTTTTATTTTCATAACAAATTTGAGAACCAAATTTCAAAAATCCTCTCTTGAAATTTTTTTTTTCGGTTTTTATTTAATCGGTGAAAAAAATTTTGGTAACTATTTTTGTTGGAAAATTTTCGCTCTTTCTAGTGACACTAATTTTTTTGTGAAAAAGAAATTTAAAATATGTTAAAAAGATGAGGCTGAAGTTAGCAGACACTTGAAAATTTTTAGATTTTTCTTTAAAAATAAACTAAGCATAGAAAATTATTTATAAAAATCTCATTTATAATTTTTCAGAGTTTCTAAAGATGAAATTTTTGAACAAAATTTTCCTGCTATAATTGATTTGTTAAAAAAATGCTGAAAATTATCAGATGTCTCTCAATTTTAGTATCATTAAAAAAGTGAAAAATGTAGCCCTTATTAAAAAAAAGAATTAAAAATGGTCTCACGTGTTAAATACCCATAAGAGATAGTATTAAAAAGGATTTGAAGGATTAGAAGTATTCAAAATGATTAAAAATCAAATCATTTTGAATTCTTTTTTATAATGAGGGAGCGTTCCGCATTTTCTCAATTTCTTTTTTCTTTAACTGAAAATTTAATACTCAAAACTCATTATAGAGTGACATTTTATCATAAAAATATTTTAATGTATTTAAAGTAATATTCAATAGTTCTCCTTAAGATATTTATACGCACATTTGTGAAAAATTTCATTAAAAAAAATTTTTAATTTTTGAATGAAACCCTGGTGAAAATTTTTCAGATTTTTCTCTGAAAAATTCTAAAAAATACTTATCTTGACTACTAAAGACTTTTTCAGAGAAAAGTCCGAAAAATTCGCACCAGGGTTCCACCAGGGAAGAGAAAAGAGAAAAATGCCCAAGGTGCGAGGCCCCCTTCACAATACACCATCTTCTAGAGGAATGCCCTTGTTTAACCACACCAATGGAACTGGCAAAGAACTTAAACGACGAGAAAAATTTCAATAAAACACTAAAATTGTTAAAAAAATTAAAAATTACCACAAAAATATAGAATTACCGACCTCTCCAATACTGTATCTATTATATCTAATTATGTAAATCGTTTATTCAATAATGTAACTTTTAGTAGTCGCTCATGACCTAGACGTTTATGCGACTATAAATTAAAAAAAAAATCGAATTTTATACTTTTTCAATTACGAAAATGCAGCTCCCCAACATATCACGGATTTTGTACGCAAATATATATACTTAATCAGAAATTGATTTTTTTTTATTAATGTCAGGACTAAAATTATAAAAAGATTAAAATAAAGATTTTCAATTACTGATAATAATAAAAGATGGTGATGATAAAAAAATTTTCATAATACCTGATGATTTATTATATTGCTGATCCGCTGGATCAATGGATGCAGCAGCAGTTGTCGATATTTTTAAACACTCGCCATCAGATTCGACAAAGTTTTGTGCACAGTAGCAACGAAACGTTTTGTTTGTGTTGAACACACATTCTTGGTTAACGCCACAACCAACTGGTAGATGATTACCGTCACATGGTTTTCCTAATTTAGTAACATTTTCTGGAAAAAAATTTAGAAAAAAATATATTAAATAATATATTTTCAGAATTATCCCAAGGTTTAATTTTATGAATTATGATTAAAGTTCGGATTTCAGTTAACATATTCATAATGAGTCATCCTTTCAAGCAATTCTAGATCATTTTTACAATGTTGTTTTTTATATTTCAATTTTTTTAGTAGAAGTTTGTAAAGTAAATTTCAAGTAATTAAGATGATACAGATTATTTAGAGAAAATGAACAACAGGCTATTGTATCTAACCAGTGTGAGTCATCAATTCTTGAAGTTATTTTGAACTGATAAGAATAAGCCAGTCATAATAATGAATAAACCTTACAATTAAATATACTCAGAGAACGACAACATTGTATATGTATATATATAAAATTACTTACACACTTTAATAATAAACATTAGTATTCTACTATATGCTGAACCTATGGGTTCATTACAAAGTTCAAAAGGTTAAATAAATACTTATCAAGCATTCCTTATTGCTATTAATCGAGAAATATTTCCTTCGCATATATGTTTTCTGGAAATATAATTTTTTTTTACTTCAAAAACCTTGAATTTTTTGTTACTTCTAATATTCGAGGATAAAAAAAAATTATTCCAACTTTTTATTAATAAAAATACTAAAAATCGCAAACAAAATTTTATTTTATCTATGTTTGCATATGTACTAATGTGTAAATCTGTAAAATTTTTATCTTTGTTTCCTTATAATCAATTAACTACACTTCTAATTAAGATAAAATTTTTTTTAACTCACAGAGAATATTCAGACTTTTAAGATAGGCTAACTTTAAAAACTTTGAATCATAGTAACTAGACATAGATAAAATATTAATAAATAGATTAAAGAAAATTTTTCAATAAAATAAAGCAGTCAATGATAATTTTTTTTTCTTTTAATAAATATAAAATTTATATACTGGCAATAATAATTTTATTTTTATCCCAGATTAAAAAACTGGCTCCTAGGTTCTATTTGTACTTACAATTTTTAAAGGTTTTATTTACTAGTTTACAAAAAATAAATTCATGAGAGATTAATAAAGTTTTGAACAACAAAAATTAAATAACAATAATTAGTTCTGATAACTAATCTGCTGAGCAACCTATTAAAAGTTATTCGATTCAGTCATTTTAATTTGAAAAAAAAAAAAAAAAAAAAAATTAACTTAAAGATTCTTTAGTTCTACCGAAAATATTCGAAAAAAATCAGATTTTTCACGACTTATGATTTGAAGTATTGGAGAGTGTTTTACTACTGAAAAAATAAGAATTACTAATTTTTGAATGCGGCTTAATTTAAATTGCTAGGACAGTTTGTGTATGTCTAAAATTAAAAAAATTTCATTATGTTTTGAAAGGAAGCAATAATTATTTATTACACGAAGTGAACAGGTTTTGCTAGTTGTTAATATAAATATTAATAACCGTACAAAAGCGTTTATATCAACGGGAAAGTACACGAATAATAAAAAAAGATAACAAATAATTAAATAAAATCATAGTTATCGGTGTAAGTAATATAATGAGAAACGGAAGTAGATGATTGGACGATTGAGCTTGTGTAAGCTTGAAATATGGTTAGAGTTGAGTGTATGACTGAGGTTGAGGGGATGTTAGATGATAGTAATGTCAGTATATAACATAAATAGGGGTCGAGACTCGGTAGAGTGAATAAACGGACAAAGCAATTTTGTACAACGATAAACGACCACGAATCACGTTGTTACAAATGACGACGCGTTAATGCTAGTAACGCTCTCAATTGATTTTACTTGTCTATTAGTTATTTATTTTTATTTACAGTCGCTCTTCATATTTATTTTCTTCTGACATCATTTTATTTTCTTAAAATAATTTTTCATTACTCTTATTTTCTTATTTTAATAATTCACGTATCACTCCTTACGTTAATTGTAACTTTTTCTTGTTTACGGTATTTTTTTTACAACAGCGATACGTTCTCTATTAAAAGATTTATCTTTTTTTTTCTTTTAATCATCCTAGAAATAAAAAAAAAACACTTATCATTAGAATAAAACTAAACAGTTTCCTATGACATTGGAATGATGACATTTAAACTTTGAAAGCTACTTTTTACCATAAATCAGCACAGTTTTTTTTTTTTTTTTTTTGCTAAAAGAAATATTGTAATTAATAATTATTAAAAATATTATAATTTATGAATAAAACATGCAAATAAAAATAATAGTCTTGAAATTGAAAAATACTTACGAGTATAAACTCCAATTACAAAAATAAGAACAACTAACCAGGAAACTTTTAACATTTTTTATTTTTGTTTTAGTAATAAATTTTACGGTAAAAATTTTATCAAAGTCAAAATTTTAAAAAACTATCACATAACCTTTAAACATATTATTATATCATGATAATAACTTTTAAGGCATTTGACGCAACTTGCTGTTGATATTTTACTTACTAATAATAATATTAATTAAATTTATTTTTTCAGGTTAATATAAACGAGACTATTAACTTTTAATGAATTTATAAACAAGTTTATATTTGGTAAAAAATATATGCTTGGCATATAATATTAATATATTTTATTTAGAATTGGTCAGTTAAAGAATGTATTTTATTGTAACTTTTAGTTAAGGTTGACGAAATGATTGAAATATTATTAGTTTTAAGTATTAAATTAATTAATCAATTAAAAAAAATAGTTTGTATGATGTATGATATAAGATGGTCGCAACACTTGCGTTGTCTCGTGTGTGATGTATGTCGACGACTCACAACTCGCAACAAGTTTTTACAAATAAATGCTACGGCGGGTAACGCAAGCGCATTTAATCATTTGTTACAATAAAGTTAATATTTGCAATTATCGAACTCGTTTAACAAATTGTTTTGGTTTTGGAGGTATTTTTTATTTGTTATTGTAAAATCGTGGTGGTAGAACTGGAAAATACCTAGGGACTTTTTAAAGTTTTTAAAGAAAAGGGGTTTTTTTTAAGAAAAATAATTGAAAAAATCCTTCCTTAAATTAAAATTTTCTGGTTGAAATTATAAAAAAAATTAAACAAGAAAAATACTAAAAATATCAAGACAAAAGCAAACTTTTTTTCTCTACTAAAATTGAGATTTTGTGTAAAAATTTTTAACTTAAAAAAATCAAATAATGAAATTATTATCAATTGTCAAAATAACAGAGCATGTCGATTTTTTAATTTTCCAAATAAAATCATTTTATTTTTAAAAAATTTAAAGAAATTAGTTTTTAAAAAAATTTAATTCAATTACGAAAATCTTGCTTTTGTTACGTAATTAATTATGTTCCAGTCCACTTAGAATCTAAACTAACCGTATAACGCTCTTACTTAAAGGGTTACGATTCTAATTTTCTCATCAATAATATATTTTAAGAAAATGAATTTTGTTGAACTTGTATAACAAATAGAATTTTTGCTCCAAATTTATCTAGATACTTTAAGATTTTGAAAGAAAAAACTCTGAGAAAAGTTTAATTATTAGAATCCTATTGAGAATCATGATTTTCTAAAAGGTTTTCACGATAAAAATTTAAAGCACAAATGGTAATAATATAAAATTTTGAAGTTCATAAATTGACTGTACTCCAAAAAATTTCGATTCTCGTAAATTTTTTTTTCATATTCTTCAATGCGTCGAAGAATAGAATATTTTTAAAAAGTTTGTTAGAAAATAAATTTTTTATTAAAATTCACTCAAACAATTAAAGAACTGATAAATTTTGGAGATGCTATTTTCTGAAGAGCTGTTATAAGGGAAGTGAGAAAACAGAGCACAACGGGTAGGGGGGAAGGGGGTAGAGGGGCAAAATTGAGTACTCTAAGAATTTAGTAAAAAAAATTGTTTCTTCCAAAAAGTAATTAAAATATTTAAAGATTGATTTTAATTCCGTTCTGAGTATGTAAGTAGCTTTACACGTATTATTTTTTGAACCATAAAATTTTTTTTGGGTTAAAAAATTTTTTGTAGCTCAAGAAAGTTTTTATTTTGTCTTAAATAACTTCTATCGTCATAAATATTTCTTGGAAGCAAGGATAATATTCCAACTGAAAGTTTTGTATTTTCCATGTAAAATGATATTTAGAATCAAGGAAATGATTCTGCAATAGAGAATTTCTTTTTTTCGTATAAAATGAATATCAGTCAATATATTTCAAATTGTAGATGGTTTAGTTGTTTTAGTAATTATTCTGAAAACAATTACGATTTTTGTACCATTACAACTTCCACTTAACATCTTCAACAAGATTTTTAATAATTTTTTGAAAATTTCGTTTCTTTTTGGAAACACTTCGCATTAAATATTTAAACGTTTTTCAGAAAAGATAATATAATGAAAAAAGACCGTTCGGCAGCCGAAATGAAAGTAGATTTCTCAAAAAAGAAATTTTGTTTTTCATAAAATGATATTAATAAATATATGTAACTTAATTCATTGATTAAATAACAAATCGATAATTAATTTAAAACTATTTGAGAACTAATCATATTCAAGAAATTTTCTTGTAAAGTAAATAATTTCTCGATTACTTATCAAAAGATTTTAAAGATTTTGTTTATAAATTTCAAAATTTTAAGTGACTGCTTAGGAATGACAGTTTCCAAATTAATCAGAATTAAGGATCCGTATGAAATTTTAACTGACATCAAAGACAATATTTAGAACTAATTTGTGACAGATTTACTGACCTCCTATCTGATGAATACATTATACGAAAGACTGATAATACAGCCAATAATTTTAAAACGGCTGCAACAGTAGAATTGTTTCTTTGAACGAACTCTAAAATGAGTAATATTAAGGCTACACAGTAGAAAATTTTGCGTCAATGCGTCAAAAAATTTTGTGTTAAAAATTTTTATGTTAAATATTTAACACTTTTTTGTGTTAATTTAACACGCAAATTTTTTTACTGTGTATTACTACTTCTAAGGAGTGAAAATTGAAGCTTAATAAAAGAGCTTCATGATGCAATTTGTCAAATTTCAATTTGTCTAGTTCAGTAATTACACCAAGTTGAAGTGGTGAAAATATCAATTTTTACGATTTTTTAAATTTCAAAATCCTGTCATATCTACTTGCCCTATCTTCGAACTTACCCTTGCTCATCTTCGAACTTAACCTTGGTCTTTTCAGTAGATTAAGCATGTTAAAATTGAAAAGAATCGGTAAGGAATTGTAAACGCTATCGTGATATAGATTTATTATATTTAGGTTCCCAAAAACTAAGCATTTCCTTATGTACTCCATTTTGCCCCCTTTCCCCCTTCTCAATTCCTTCGAGAAAAATGATCATTTCTATATAAAAAGGAAGAAAAAATAATTTGAAAAGTGGTTGACCTAGAAGGCTATCCTTAGAACTATTTGCTTTGAGTTGATTTTTGAGATATTCAATCTCACAAAATCTAAGAACTGGGTCAAATTAAAATTTTTTGAGATTTTTAAACAGCAATATTTTTTGAGGGTGTCGATCGATACTAAAAAACTGAAAACATTTATTTTTTTAATATTTTTCAAACGGCTTGACCAATCAACTTTTTAAATCTTATCAGATCTTAGTCATAACAAACCCTTTTGAAAGCCATGTCACTCACCATGATCGGTTGATTCGTTCTCAAGATATCGTACGTCAAAAAAAAAAAAAAATAAACTAAACTTGCTCACGAAACTTTCTTTGATAAAAAATTCAAAACTAGGAACTGATAGGTTTTAAAACATTTTTATTTTAATCTTTATACGATCATGTTTAATTAATCTGTGATCAATAAATATCCAAAAAATAGTTAAAGAGTTCGAAAATTTACGTTTTCCTTTAAGTTATTGGATTTATTTATAAATAGTATTAAGCATGTTTTAACATTTAATTACAGATAATACGAAAGTATCGTTAGACGATAATTAAAAGATTAACATTTTTTCAACACAATATCAGAACCAAAAAACTAAGAAAAAATCTTGTAAATAACCGTTATCTTTTTTTTCTTCATTTGATTTGAGTTCTATTAGTTTAAATTTATAAATGATTAAAAAAATTGAATTATATACTTATTCACTTAAATGAATAAAATTCCATGTCTCTAATTTATATGAAAATAATTAATTTTGTTTAACAATTATAAATCATATATCTTCTGAATCATTAGCTAAAATTTCATGTTATAGTTGAAAAGTTTAAATTGCTGTTTTATTTTGAATAAAAATTTTTTTTTCTTTTGATAACAAATATAATCGCACATTATATACTTAAAAAATTTAAATATAAACTAAAAAAATTAGCGACTAATAATTTATAATCGGATTTCCTAATACATCAATGACATTAAATTTAGCTGTCACATTACAATTGTTATAATTTTCTTTAACAAATAAATTATAGCAAAAAAAAAAATATTAAAAAAATGGACTTGTAGAAATTTTAATAATTAAAAATGCAATTTTTTAGAATAAATTTTTTTCTTAAAGAAAATTAAAAAATTGTCAAGTGACAGCTAACTTCAATGTCATAATACATCATTAAAAAACATGTCATGAACGTTAGCGCGGACCTTAAATAGAGTTGTCCTTTAAAGTTTAAAAAGGAGTAATTAAAAAACTTGGACTTAATCGGAAAAAAAATAACACTGAAGTTGACAGATATTACAATTTTTTTAGAATTTTATATCAATTAAATTATTAAAAAAAAAATTTAATTAAAAAGTTTCACATGTAAAAATTAATAGCAGTAATTTATTTCATATAATGTATGGTCTAAATGGCCTTTTACATCCCTTTCCGCTTACAAGTATTAGTTGATAATGTAAAAATTAATAAAAATTACAAGTGATAATTTTTAGAAGCATTTTTTTATTGTAATTAATTTGTTAAAAAAATTTTTTAAATTGACAGCTGACCGCTAGCTTCAGTATCATAAAAAAAAAAAACTTTTATTTTGTTAATTTTACATTTTTTGAAAAGATAACTGTCCTACTCTCAGTTCAGAGTACTTAAAAGGTTAGACAAAAACTATTACATTTTTTTAATATGACATTAAAGTTAGCTGTCACTTGACAATTTTTTAATTTGTTTTAACAAATAAATTTCTTCCAAAAAAATATTTTTCAAAAATTGCATTTGTAGTTTTTTAAAATTTCTAAATGTCAATTTTTTTTATAATTTTTTTTTTGCCATGATTTATTTGTTACAAAAATTTTTAAAATTATCAACTATCTGCTAAGTTAATGAAAATAAATTTAGCAGATATTTAATAATTTCTAGAATTTTTTTAACAAATAAATTATGATAAAAAAAAAATTAGGAAAAAAAATTGACTTTTAGAAATTTAAAAAAATAAAAATACAATTTTTTAAAAATAATTTTTCGGAACTAATTTTTTTGTTAAATAAAACTTAAAAATTCTTTAGTTAGTGCTAACTTTAGTGTCGTGTTAAATTAATTTTCATTTTTTTAATGCGTATTTATTGTAGAAGGTAAAATTAATTTTTATGTACTTACTAAGTATATTTATACTTATTTCCTGAATTGAGTTCCCGAACACGCCTTAGTTTATGACTGCAAACGTACTCTAGCGATGGAAATGAGAAGCTGATGGGTCGATTATTTGTTCATACCTCGACCATTTTTTAGAGTAAAGAGGATAGAATTCATTCCCCTCACCTCTTTGATTTTAGTTTAGAACTGTCAGGGAATTGAAGAATAAGTGTCAGCTAATAACCATCCGATAATATTCGGATTATCGCAATAATGGTATTTATAAAATATGTTAATTAATATTTACCGTAATACTTAATTAATCTAAATCTATAGTCTAAGCTTTTTCAATATATATTACATCGATAAAGCCAAATTAATAAAAGATTTTTTCAACAGTCATTCGGAGAAAAAATAGCCTCCATAATGGAGAGACCTGGTCAAGATCCTGTGTCCAAGGACGATGTTCCTTGGTGGATGAAGTATGCCGGTCGAAGTTTGGGCACAGTTGGAAGTCTTAGTAAGTTTTTATTTTCGTCAACACATATGCTTTATTTTTATTAAATATTTTTTTCAATGAATATTTGAATAATGATAATTATTTGTTCCAGTTGCAATATTTTTAGGAGCATGGAATTGTATTGGTATTGTACTTGGATCTGTGATGTGTTTTATTAGTGGTATTCTGCAAATGATAGCAGGATTTTTAGTCGTTACTATTGAAGCACCTTGTTGTTGTATGTTTATCGATTTCGTACAAAACTTGAGTGATTGGGTCGAAAAAAGACCTTATTGGAACCGAGCTGCTGGTTATTGTATGTAAGTATATCAAGGTTTCCTTTAATAAAATATTCTGATACTGAAATCACCAGATACGATATTTTTTTTTATTTATCCAAAAAATATATTAGTTAATATTCTTGAAAAATTGCAATCATAGTTTTTTTAAATTTTCACAAGTGGGGCTGTTTTTGTAATAATTTATGTGTTCAAATATTTATGAAAATTGTCAGATTTCTCGTACTTCAGTATCATTCGTTTCAAAGTAAACATTTCCGACTATTTTTGTTTTTACGGTGTATTTAAGATAAAAATCATGATAATAGTGGGAAATAAATTTTCTGATTATAGTCTACGCCCGCTACTACGTAACTTTGTGGGCAATGAGTGCCACTGAAAATTTTAAAATTGTAAAAAATCGAGAAAAATCGGACGAATCTAACAGTGCAAAATTCACTGAAATCCGTGAATAGATACTTTTGTTATTAAAAAAAAACCTTTTGCAAGTGAAACCTTGATCGACTTCAAATGATTCCTATAAAAATATTTTTTATAAGAGATTAATTTAATTTACATAATAAAAAAATTCAATCTTTTCTGAATCGATTGGTCACATAATATTACCAAAAATGTTATTTAATAATAGCAAAAAAAAAAATAAGTTTTTGAAACTACTATTAATTGAAAATTAGTTTTGAAGCTATTAATGTTGAAAAATTACCGTTTTTTTTAATTCAACAAACAAAATAACTAATTTAAAAGAAATTTTTTTTTAATTTCCACTTTTCGAGTTTTTATAATTTCTACTAAATTTTTTTTTAATTCGAAAAATTTACATATTTAAATAATTCAATCTTTTTAATTGTTATGATACACTGATAGAAGAATTTCTTAGTATTTAAGATTTCTTTATATTTAAGAAATAATTTCTTAAAGATCATTTCTTAGTATTTAAAAAACATTTCTTAGTTTTTAAAAAATATTTCTTAAATACTAAGAAATATTATAAATACTAAGAAATATTTCTTAAATACTAAGAAATGATTTCTTAAATCCAAAGAAAGCTTCTTAAATGCTAAGAAATCCTTCTATCAGTGTAGTGATTAACTTGACGGAAAAAATGAATGGATGACCAAAAGAAATTCAATCATATTTATTTTTTAGCTAAAATTATTATTATTCTTGTTTTTCACTTCCTATTAAAATTTTCGTTTGTTTTACAGAATAGCGTTGCCTTCAATTTTCTTATGTCCATCATTGAGTAGTATATTCGGTTGCGGTTTAATATTTACAACTGGAATAATCTATGGTCTAATGTCACTTGGCAAAAAGTAAGTATTCATAAAATAAATTCTAAACACTAATAATTGGGATTAAATATGGTTTTATGTGTTTGACACTAATACAAATTTACATGTTTGAGGGTGAACGTGTACTGTGTTTCATATTTTCACTGCTTATTTACATTGTATTGTTTATTATTCTTTATTTATAAACAACAACGTTTACAGTCACAAATTTATATTTTTAAGTATTCACTCGAGCAACATTTTGTTGACAAATAATTACCACTTATTTTCAATAAAATAGTTTAGTTTAACTTTGTGATTTTACATACATGCATACATACATATATAATCGAGTAAAGAGATAAAAAAAGTAAGTGTAAGGATAATTAACATACTGACACGATAAATAACAGAGGGTCAAGACCAGACCCAACAGGGATGGCATCACCATCAGGTATGGCTTCTCCTCAAGCTAATGTACCATCAACGGATCATCATACTACTTTGATGGAGGATCCAGATGTCTGGAGGCCAACATAAGCTTCCATTAAATTCTCCTATTCTGCTAATCAGGCAATAATCAATCTAATTATTATTGAGTTTTTTGTGCATGCTTTCTGTGTACTATATTTTCTCATTTACTTCCTGGTGATATATTGCTTGTATATGATGTGTGTAATTTATATTTTAACTCATGATAAATCTAAGATATTATCAATTTGTAAATAGAATAGTTTATAATTATGTTAATTATATTGAATCTTATGATTCGTAGTCAGACGCGTTATCCGTTACGCCGTAGGACATATACTAGTTTATAATTATGTATTTATATGAATAATTTGATTAGATTAGAACTACTTTATTGCACACTAGTTGTATTATTATTAATGATAAATTGTATTAAATTTTTAGTTAATTTAAATTAAAGGTAGTAATAATAGTTATTTTTAATTGCAAAATAAAATTTACACTTTATTATACTTAATTTACTTTCATGGTTATAGTAATTATCCAAATTAAAAGTTTTAATTTTTAGTAGTACTAAAACATGTCTACTTCTTCATTAGGAATGAACTTTTTAAAATTAGTTATTTATTTAGTATCTTATCGAGCATGTTTTTTTAATTCTAGAACTAAATCCCTTTCTTTTTTTTTTCGTTATATGATATTATATTTATATTTTTTTTTTTAATTTTTTAGGGCTCCCATTGATGAAATGAGAACAGCAGCCACAAATACTCAAGCACCACTATCTAGTATGAAGTCAAATTTAGTAGAAAATGCTGAACCGATGGCATTTTCATCGAAATCTGACAGTAATGTTTGATGATTAAGAACTAAAAAAAAAGTTGAATTTAGTGTAAGCATCAGATGTATGCACTGTGTACATGGTTACAAGAGAATGAATGGGAAGAACATAGTTTACCAGTTAATATTTATTTAGTTCATTTATTTTTTATCTGATAACATTAAATAAATTGCTAATGCAGACGAACGATAAAATTTTTTTCGTGACAATTTGAATGATTACTCTAGTCGTCCGTACGTGTCACTACATGCTTTTTTGGTAAAAAATCATTAATATGTTTTGTATGAAAAAAATCTCTAACAATTTTGTTTTTGATGTGTTGTGTTAAAAAATTTGTTTTCCACGCGCACTTGAAATGTTTTTTTATATTTGTTATATATTGAAAAAATTTGTTGTTAAATAATAACGATTTGAAAAATATTTCTTAATTTTCTGATCATTTTTTTTTAACGTTTTATTGACTATTCACATATCTTCCAACAGTAATCATGCCAAAAATTGACTGGTGTTATAAATTGAAACAAATTAAAAAATTTCAAAAACCTCTTAATTATATGTTTATTTAATTTTTTAATTTTTTATTTAATGATGCTTGATTTTTCAATTTTTTTTGAAAGTATGAGTGAGCGTGCCAAACTTTTTTGTATGAAAAATAGTCTGATTTGTTAAAATCGAGGTTTAATGTTGAAATTAAAATTTTACTATTTTTTTTTGAAAAATTTTAAAGAAAAAAATTTTTAACAGCATTTGTATCTTCCTCTGCATTCCGTTAATTCATTAAGTTTACTATTTATTAAGAACAAAAGACTAGAATGTTTTTTAAGTTTTTCTTAACTTATATTTTATGTATTAAAATATAATGTAATTTATCATTTAGATATTTTGAAATTGTTTGTGATCGTTAACTTTTTTGTTACTTTAATTATGATTCCGTAAGCAATTTTTAAAAATTGATATTAAATGAATAATTGAATCAAGTTAAATAAGAATAAATACGCTTGGATGTTATCATTCTAGTAAAAAAATCTCATTGTCAGTCAATGCAAATAGACTGATAAGAAAATTCGAAATATTGAATAATATTATTTACTTATACAATTAGGAGCGTTAATAAATTTAAGTCATTGAAGGTTTAATTTAATGATAAGAAGCTAGCATTACTTTATTTTTTAGAATATTTAAATTAATAATTTACGTTGTGTAATTTCTATTATTAAAGGTGAAATATTACTGATTATAATTAGCATATTTATTATAGTAAATTCATACAAATAAGGGCAAAACATGTTAAAATAATGTTTGATAATACTTAATTTTAACTGTCATGAAATTCTTACATTCACAACATATTAATCCCTAAAAATAATAAAAATATTAAAATTTGAAATTTATTCTTATACGTAATGATAATTTTTTTTTGAACACCATTTTGAAAAGTGAAAGCAAAAAATTTCTATGAATTTTTCATAAAAAAATGATATAATTTCAGAAAAATAAAATTGTTGTCTGGAAAAAAAATTTTGTTAAATAAAAAAAAAAAGTATGTGGACAAAATTAAAAAAAAAAAATTAATTACTAAAATATGATTTAAGTCTAATGTACACTGAAATTTGGATACCAATGTGATTCATCGTTTATTTTCTTCGGCAGTTTTTATCTAAATTCTAAAAGAATGAATGATATTACATATCGGAAAAATATAAATGATTGAGAAATAATATTGTAATTATTATATTTATATTTTTTGTTTTACTATTTATCAGTATCATTATAAAATGAAATAGTAAAGGCCTCATTATTCGCGGTGTAAATTTAATCCAAAAAATAAATAGAGTGGAAATGTTTTTGATAGGTGCAATGTCTGAAATAAAATTGTAAATTAAATTAATGATAATTAAAAGTAGTTAAATGTGTAATTGTCATAAATATCATATTCACTGTTCAATTAAATCTCTTTTTTTATATAGAAGTATTTGCATCAGTCATTTTTATATATTATTATTCTTAGTTGCAAAATAGTTTGATATTTTTATTGAATCATAGAATCATATATAATCTGTAATGACAAATGTTTAAGATGGTATTGAATAGTCATATGACTATATATATAAATGAATAGAGTAAATACTTTGATTGATTTTAAATAAAAATGTAGTATATAATACAAATAATCGAAAACTTCATATTAAACGAATAATATTGATGTCTTATCGATTCAATAGAATGAAAAACTATTACTAGTTAATTGTCTGCTATTATTAGTAATGTATTACTTCAATGTTGAATGCTATTATTGTTATTAAAGACGTTGTAATAATGACGAGCAGAATAGTTAAATAAATATATAAATGAATAAATGTGTATAATTAAAATTTATGATATTTGTTTTTAATGTAATCCTATATTCAATTAAATTTATGATAATTCTTTGGAAGTAATCTCACTATTTCTGATTGTAATATCAACATGATTAGCTTTTTTTACATTCAATTATTTTTTTTCTTGAAATTTATTAGAAAATAGAATGAGAAATAAGAAAAAATTTTTTTAAAAATGATAAAACTTTGAAAAATTGAGATTAAAACAAAAAAAGTCTTTCTTTTAAATTAATTATTTCACATGTAGAATACAAAATATTTTTTTAATTATTTTAGGAACACTTTTTAGACAATTTCAGTTTATTCCAAACAATTAAATAAAAACGATGTTCTTAGAATATTTTGACAAGTTTGAGAACATACCTTGGATAATTTTTGGACATTTTTAGAACAATTTAAAAATAGATTTGATTTGTTTTTACACAGCTGAATTATTTGTCCGAAAATTAATATTTAAAACATGTTTTGGACATTTATAGAAAAAATTTGGGACATTGTTTGAACATTTTCGGAATATTTTTTTCGACAAATTTGGAACATTTTCAGGACAATTTTTTAACACTTTTTGGATAAATTCAGAACAGTTTTGGAATATTTAAAAAAAAATTGAAGCTTTTAAAGGACAATTTTAGAAAAGATGATACATTTTTGCACGGATTTTTTTTTTATGCTAGTTCATGTGTTCCAAAATGAGATTTTGAAATTTTTTAGCTAATTTTTAATAAATTATTATTCAAAACATTTTTAGTTAGTGTTAATAATCATTTTCATTTTCACATATCGCGTTCCAGATGCCATAAGGGCGTATAAAAATTTTTTTTTTCGGGAATCGACGTAGTTTCGTCCGAAACGTGCAGAAATGCTAAAAAAAATTTTTTTCTTTAAACTAAAAATTTTGTTTGGAAAAAAAAATAATAGAATTTTTATTATACGCTCTTATGGCATTTGTAACGCGATATATACTCGAATCATTTTATGAGTGCCATATAAGCATAATAAAAGTATTTAAAATTGTCCTAACAGAAGCATTAGAAGTTGTGCAATAATAAATCGTGTTTTTTAGAATTGTTTGAAAAACGTCTAAAATTGTTCTAAAATATTCTCAAATTATTTTAAAATTATCTAGAGAGTGTTCTTAAACTGTTTAAAAAATGTTCTAAATTTGTCGAAAAAAGTATTCCGAAAATGTTCAGACAATGTTCCAAATTTGTCTTCAAAATGTCCTAATTTTTTTCTATAAATGTCCAAAACATGTTTTAAATATTAATTTTCGGACAAAAAATTTAGCTTTGTAAAAACAAATCTAATCTATTTTTAAATAATTCTAAAAATGTCCAAAAATTATCCAAAATATGTTCTCAAATTGTTTAAAATATATTTCACAAAAGATTCTAAGGACATAATTTTTACTAAATTTTTTGAAATAGACTAAAATTGTCCAAAAGTGTTCCTAAAACATTAAAAAAAAGTACTTAAAATCATGAAAAAGTGCCTAAAATCCATTGTTTGAAAATTTCCGAGTATTTATAAGATTATTTACTCGTACAGCTTTCTTCTGGACTGAGGTGTGGGTTGTAGTCACGCGGGATCTATTTAAATTTATTGTTGTTAATTAATTCAGGTTTTGTTAACGGAATCTGTTGAATTAAGTTGAAGAAAAAGGAAAACTTTGATTAAATGGATTCTTTTTGGATGATAAATAATAATTATCAGAGAACTTGATTTTATTCAGTGGTTTCAGCTACACCAAGTGTTCAGTTACAGCTCTCAGGGAAAAGTGAAATTACAAAACACGTTTTGATGAGCATGCTTGGGACATTTTTGGAACAATTTTTCTTTTTTTATACGGTCGGGATTGATCTTATGAACAATTTTCGATATGCATTTAATTTTTTTCAATATTGAAGCTATAAAACTAATTGGGAAATTCAATTGCGACTATTTTTACGATTTTTACCTTAAATGTGCCGTCAAAATAAATAGTTTCAATAAAAAATCTATTTTTTTATTTTTTATGGTTTTGATTTTCAAGCGATTACAAAAAGAACTCCAATTTTCAAAAGAAATTAGAAATTTTTTTTCGCTGTTTTTTTTTTATTTTTCAAAATTTTCAAATTGTAAATGTTGTGGTCAATAACGTTCTCGCAGAAGCGAAAACGTTTGGAATTGAATTATGAAAAATTTTATGTTACTACATTCCTTGAACAAATTAGCTGATTTTGTTCGAACTTGCAATATTCGATGCAGTTTTAAGTGCAAATGTGATATAATTTAAAAAATCATTAAAGAGTTTTCCTGCAATAAGAATAACACTGAAGTTGACAGATGTTAAAAATTTTTCTGAAATTTTATAGCAATTATAGTATATTACACCCCTTGGGAAGGAAAATAAGAAAAGCCTCAGATCACATGTAATTGTTGGCCGAGGCGAAGCCGAGGTCAACAAACATGTAATCTGAGGTTTTCTTTTTTACTTCCTAAGGGTTGTATACTATTTTTCTCCTCGACGGAGGCGGAAAGCGGCATTTTCGTTTAGCGCAGCGGGAGGAAAATTGACGCTTTCCGCCCGGAGGTGAGAAAAATTATTAAAAAAAAATTTAATTAAAAAGTTTCACATGTGAAAATTAAAGTTAGCTGTCACTTGACAATTTTTTAATTTTTTTTTATCAAATAAATTTGCTCCAAAAAATTAATTTAAAAAAATTGCATTCGTAGTTTTTTAAAATTTCTAAATGTCAAATTTTTTTTATAAATTTTTTTTGCCATAATTTGTTACAAAAATTCTTAAAATTATCAACTATCTAAGTTAATTTTCACGAAAATTAATAAAAATTACAAATGAAAATTTTTAGAAGCATTTTTTTATTGTAATTGATTTTTTAAAAAAATTTTTAAAATTAACAGCTGACCGCTAATTTCAGTATTACCCAATAAGATTTTATTGCTCTAAATAGTGTTGTTCATTGGTCCTCAAGTTCACCATATGGATCGCTCTTTCTTTAGCTCTCACACTATACACTGAATGAAGCTTTTTACTGCTACATGGAACTTCAGCCTGATTCTTATCATTGGGCTTGTATTTTTCGCTAATTTCAAATTGCTGTAATAGCATATTTTTTTTGGTAAGTTTTTCTTACTTTGTAAACAAAGTAGACATTATAAGATTGATGGCGTGAATTACTATATATTCAAAAATATTTTTACAATACATATTGACGAACATTTACGAATTATTCTGACTTTCAAGGTACGGGAGCTAGTGTAAAAAATGGCGTTTAATTATACGAGGTAAAAAAATTATTTATTCAAAAATATGTTTTCTTCAATGATAATTTTTAATTTGAATTTTAGCAATAATTTATTTATTTATTTTTCAGATTATTATGTCGGAATAATTTAGAGATCAATTATTTCAGAGGATTGTTCAAATCTAGGTAAATTTTTGTTATTACATAACCTTGTTTACTTTTGAAATGAACTTTTTTAACAAAACAATTTTCGTAAATTTTAGTTCATTAAATATTTCTTCAACTGTATCTAAGTCAGCAGCTGTTACAGCATGTGAAACTTATTCTGAAAAAAATCATCGTTTGAAACGACCATTGTCACCTCATTTAAGTATTTACAAACCTCAATTGACTTCTATGCTTTCAATCTCCCATCGAGCTTCTGGAATAGTTTTAGCTTATTATGCAACAGGGGCTGGACTAAGTAAGTTGCCTAGGAATTCTTATATTTACTTTTTCTGAGTAGTAAGCACTTGTTTATGTAGTACTAACAAGAAAACAAGTACACAATACTTGTCTCTATTTTACTCTCTACGTTTTTAGTATTTTACTTTTCCTGGTGAACATTTTAACGAAAACAATAATTCAGAAGATAATTAGAAATTTATTTTTGAATACTTAAAAATTGAATCGTGATGAGAAAAAATTCGAAAGCAATACGAAGAAATTTTTAAAACTGGTGTATATCGGGCATTCCATGCCAAATCGACCACTTTTGACTCCGACACTTTTCGATTTTTCTGAAATTTTGGTATCTTTCTCTACCCTATTGAAAATAATTTTCAGAATTTTTTCAAATTTTTTTACCCAACCAAAAAAAAGTTACAAGTTATTTAAAAAAGACAGCTTTTTTTTTGTTCAATAACCATAACTTTTTTAAAAATTAACTTATTGAGATGTTTTTTTTTTTTTTTTCGAAATTTTTGTTTTTTAATGTACTTTTTAGAAAAAATATAAAAATAATAATTTGGATTCATATTCAACGTTTTTATTGAAAATTTTGGAATGATTGACATTTTTAATTTTCGATTATTTTTTTTTTTTTATAAAAAACTACAGTATTTTCTACGAATTTCCTGAAATTCTCTGAAATTTTCAGAGTGGTATTTTTTTTCTTTCTATTTTTTTTAGAAATGAAAAAAAAATTTTTTTTTAAATATTTGCTTTTTGTTGTCCCACTCTGAAAACTTTTCAGCAGATTTATAAAACTTCAAAATCCGAGAAAAAATAATAAAAACAAAAATTAAAAGTGACAATCATCGATAAGATTAGATTATTTTCTAATAAAGTTAGATCAAAGAAGCATTGAATTATTTTTTCGTATTTTTTTTTCCAAAACTACATGCAAAAACAAAAAAATGAGATTTGTTTTCGGTCCATTTAGGAGCAACGCACGAACTTTCAACAATTTTGGGGCAATTGATTTAAAATAAAATTTGTTTGAATTTATTTTCAAATAAAAAATACTTAAAAAAAAATTTAAGCTTATAATTTAAATTAAAAAAAAAATTTTTTTAATTGAAAAAAAAGTTCTTTCTTATAACTCATTTGTTTAGTTTAAAAAAAGTGGTCATGTGTCTATTTTTTATTTTAATATTATTAAGTATTTATCAAATTCTGGATATCAAAAATGTAAAAATAAAAAATCTAGTGAAATCACAAGTAGAATATGAAGATTTTTAAGCGAAAAAAAAATAATAATTATAATCATTGATAAGCTAATATTTTATTTTGTTCTTTAGTAAAGAATCTTTTAAAATCTCTAAGATGTCTATATTTAATTTCTAATAAAAGCCCAATCTTTTGATTGCAAAAGTTTACATTTCGATTTGTTTAAAGAACACGAATTTATATTGAATTCATGATTAGTACATTTTTTATGATGTATTTACTAGTTAAAAATAAGGACGATCTATTAAAAGACGTTCAAAAGGATGTAGTCTTGATTTTCGAAATGAACAAATTGATTGTTATTTTAATTCTTACAATGAAAATTATTTGAATAATTTTTTTTGGTTATGCAATCTTATTAAAATTAAAATTAATTTAATTGGTTTACCATAGAAAGATATTCAAATCTTCATCATAATTAATCTCATCAATTAAAATTTTTCCTGATAGATTCAATAAAGTTTATTAATAGACAACTTAAATATGAAACAATTGTCATAAGTACACTTTGATTATATCAATTCACAGTTTATCGCTCTATATTCTGTTTTGGAACCATATAATCTTGATTCAATAATTATTGAGAACACGAGTTTGTACTGTATAATTTTTATTTCCACAGCGGAACTTTTCCATCCTGGTGGAATGAGTTGTCTAATTGACACAGTGAATGCTATAGGTTTACCATCCCCATTACTGTTCCTTGGAAAATTTGCTCTTGCATTGCCAGCTACGTTCCATTATTTTAATGGAATACGTCACTTGGTAAGTTGTAATCAATATTGATTTTTTATAAATACAAATCAGTATTAAATATTAAATTTTAATAATTAATTTTTTGAAAGAACTGGGATTTAGGATTATTTTTGACAATCAAGCACGTTTATGGTACTGGATGGGCAGTTGTTGGTACTTCAATCGCTTCAGCGTTTCTGTTGGCTGCAATATTTTAATTTTATTAATAATTAAATAAAAAGTATTCGTAAAATGAATTTAAAATTGTTGAGTAATTAATAATTAATTTTAAATGATTATGTATATAATAATCTGAATATAGAAGTTACCAAGTTATATTTATTTTAAATTAAATTACCAAAAAAAGTAATTACCATTACTATTTTGGAAAATAAAAAATAAAAACTTTATTCAAAATCATCCATGGCGACATCCATAAATTTTTTATAAATAGTCATGAATCTTGCAACAAATGCTTCAAGATGAAAAATAGCTTTTGATCCTCGATGCATCCTATGTTCAAATTCAGCAGCTACCAACACGATTTCGGCTTTTAATTGTAAGTCACAATTTTTTATACATTCTTGTAGAAGTCCTTTGAATATTAAATCACAAGGAATGGCATGTGTAAGTAATTCATAAAGTCTACCACGAATATCTAATAATTTTCTTGGTGTTTGTTCTGATACCATCATTGCTGCAGTTTTTCTAATAAAACTTTGCCAGTCTGGTTCTGTAATTTGTTGATCTGCTGTAAATGGGTATCTAAAAATGATTTATTTTAATTAATACAAATTTATAAAATTAATGTTAAAGAAAAAAAAAATTGTTATAAATATTAGAGAGCAACGGGGCTGCAAATCATACATTAAAATAATTATAAAAATAGTACTCAAATTAATTATTTTTTCTCTTTTTAATCCGTTTAAAATAAAATAAAAAATTAATTATGAATATTAAAATTCTGAATCAATAAATTTGCAACCCTGGCAAATAATAAAAAATTTTCTGAGAAAATATTCGCAAGCTTTGACCAATTTTTTTATCACTTGCAGGTTAAAAAAAAAATTAATTGAATTTATCCATGGAATATCACTTACTGTTCAACTTTACATGCTTCAAGCATTAAAATAGCTCGTCGGAGATTTCTCCCACTAGCAGTTGCTAATCTAGAAGCTAATTCATCAGGTAAATTAATTCCTTCTTTTTTTGCAATACCATGAAGGACAGATTTTATTTCATCATTTGTTGGTGCCGGGACTCGTATTCCAAGACAACGAGATCTGATTGCTGGTAAAACTCGTGATGTTGAATTAGCACAAAGAATTAATCTACAAGTTGTTATATATTTTTCCATTGTTCTTCGAAGAGCATGTTGAGCATCCTTAGTTAACTGGTCGACGTTTGTTAAAAGAACAACTTAAATCAAGTTCAACGATTTAGTAAAAAATTTTATTTTATTAATTATTATTCATTTAGAAGAAAATAAAGTGAAAGTACCTTTGAAATCTCGTTGACCATTAATATCAATTTGATGAGTTTGAGCGGTTGTTTTTACTAAATCCATTATGACTATTCTGTCGTGAATGCCAACATCACTAGGATTTACTTCGATGTGATAATTGCTACTTATAGTCATCAATTCAAGTTTCTTTTTTGATGGTGTCTAAAAAATAAAAATTATTAATTAAAAATTTCTATCTTTCGGTCAATATTCAGCAAAAATAGTTTTTCGTTAATAATATGACCATTATTAGGTTCGGCTCAGGCTAAGCTTCAAAGAAAATTTAATACATGCATTAATACATCTATTATTAATTATAATCCTTAATTTGAGTAACACCAATATTTAACTCTTATTAATATATCTAACTTAGGCACTTTGGTCCTGACCAACAACAATTAAAATTAAAAAGTAAATGTAACTCTGTATGTGTAGCTTTAATTCATTTTCTTTTCTTTTTTTCTTTGCAATTAAACTACTTCGTCAAATTTTAATAATTTTTTAAATATAGAAATTTAGTTTGTATAGAGTCATACTTCTACTTAAGTTTTTACTCTGTCAAAATCTTAAACATTGTGAAAATTAAGTAACCCTGTTATTGACCCTTTGGCTGTTGGATTTATGTAACGGCAAAAAATAAATAAATAAATTAGATTTACATACAGAGTTCGGGGATTTGATTATATCACACCATACAGGCGAAAGCTTGGTTGGTTGACTTTAAAAAATCGTCATAAATATCTGATCATCTGTGTTGTTTAGAAAATGCTGCATTTAAATTATAATAATAGGTTGCTCCATGATGATTTTACAAGTTTCTCGGTAAAAGATCGTGATGTACGCAAACATGATGTATTATACGAATCTATTTGCAGAACTGTTACGTTTGAAAAATCATTCTTAATAACTGCAATTAAAATACGGAACTAATTACCATCTGAAAAAGTGAAATTTGACTAATACAATTATTTTAAATTATCTAGTTAGAATTATTCTTTGAAAAAATGTCGTCGTTGCTAATCAAAATTAACAATGTTAAAAAATCATTTTATATTATATTATTGAGTTACGATTTAATACCCGCTATGTATATTTTCTGTAATTATGGCCCTTAGAGAAAATTTGTTAATATTGAAATCAAACCATACAACAATAACAGCTAAAAATAAACAAGTATTTTAAAAGAGATAAGCAGTTATTTATTTTCAATCATTGCTTTCATAAGCCACGCTCTTACGGCATTTCATAACAAGCCTTAATTCGAAATAGTGTAGGAAATTCAGCAATATTTTTTTCTAATTAATAATTGGCAAAAAAACAATTTTTCATTTTTTAAAAAACTGAAGAATGAAAGTAGAAAATTTTTTTAGACCCGGTGGTCTAGCGGCCTAAAATTTAAGCTATTTTAAAAATTTTATTTCTATATGAAAGTAATGACTAATGACTAATGCTTTCAAATTTTTTTACACTTATTCTATTATTTATCAACTACACAAAAATGAAAATCAAAATAAAAAAAAATTTTTTTTTAAATTAGAAAAATGGCGCTGAAGTTCCCCTCGCCAAAAAAATGGACCTGACTAGTGCGTGTTGATTGATCTCTCTCTCTAATCCGAAATAAAAAAAAAATACGAATTTTTAATTAGTATCAATATAGTTATCGTCGGGACTAGAATGGAAAAAAAAAAAAAAAAAAAAATTGACAAAATTGCGCGTAGTTGAAAGTACGAATATGAAATTCGTTTTCAAAAATACTTTTAACAACGTGCTATTTTGTCAATTTTTTTTTTTCATTCTAGTTACGACGATTAATATACTTATATACTAATTAAAAATCAGTCATTTTTTTTTATTTCAGATCAGAGGGAGAGATCAATCAACACGCACTAGTCAAATCCATTTTTGAGAGGAGGGGCTTCAGCGCCATTTTTCTAATTTAAAAAAAATTTTTTTTTTCACTTTGATTTTCATTTTTGTGAAGTTGATAAGTAATAGAGTAAGTGTAAAAAAATTTGAAAGCGTTAGTCATTACTTTCATATAGAAATAAAATTTTTAAAATAACTTAAATTTTAGGCCGCTAAACCACCGGGTCCCCTTAACATGAAATAAAAAAATAATGATAAAAGCATACTTCAAACTGCATTGGTTCCATTCTTAGTCTCTCAACTCCAGGACCATATAGTTCACGAATAATTGCCATTATTCGTGTTTTTTTGCCGGCACCTGGAGGTCCATGAACTAATAAATGTGGAAAATCACCTTTTTGAACCTAATAAAAATATTTATTTTATTATTATGTAAAAAAAAAGTATCAAGAGGACGGAATACTGATTAATTTTTTTTTAAATAGATTGGCGAGGTAAATAATAAAGAAAATAGTATATTTTTACTCTGAATTATAAATCACATTAAATAAATAACCTATAATTAATTTGTAGAATTACCATATTTTTTAAATGTTCTGCTTGTTCTGTGTGATAGTCCAATTTACTAAGACTAGAAGGACGATATTTATCCACCCACAAACTCATTTTTAATACAAATAATATTATTTATGAAAATAAAAACTTAAAAATACAAGTATTATTCTATGAGCGTAACGTAAATTCAGTTGAGAATACAAAATATATATCAACTGAATATAACACATGTACACAATGACACTGTGAGCGCGCCAAAAATCTGTTTTCATGCTTTGAGAATTTTCTGGTAGATGTCGAGACTCGAATGTAGCATCTCTATTTATCAAGCTTGTCAGTATTGGGACGACCCGTACATTATCACATGTATTTTATATTAAAAAATAAATTCTCTTCAAAGCTTAAATATATTTATTATTTGTTGTGCAAACAATAAGGATAATATAATGCAGTCTGTTGGAAATGCCTATGAAAATATGATATTGAAGTTGAGAGACATCCGATAATTTTCAAAATTTTTTTAACAAACAAATTATGGCAAGAAAATTTTATGACATTAAAGTTAGCTGTCACTTGACCATTTTTTAATTTTATTTGACAAAAAAATTTGATCCGAAAAATTATTTTTAAAAAATTTCATTTTTAATTTATTAAAATTTCTAAATGGTCATTTTTTTTCATTTTTTTTAATGCAGTAATTTATTTATTAGAAAAATGATTAAATATCTGCTAACTTAATTTTCATGAAAATTTTACTTAAAATTTCATCTTTAGAAGTTCTGAAAAATTATAAATGACATTTTTATAAACAATTTTCTATGCCTAGTTCATTTTTAAAAAAAAATGACCCGGTCGTCCAAAATAGAGATAGGAGGAGCGGTAGCAATAGTAATGATGTAGCTAGTGGAGTGAGGCGTAGCATAACAAATTCTGTTACTGCGTCAACTCGTACCCCCCCTAGTAGCGTCCCCACATCAAGGTCGTCGCTCACCACCATCACCAGCACCGCCAGGACCACTAGGAGGGAGACAACACCCACGGGCCGCAGCACACCCCCCAGTATCCGACTCGCAACCTCTAGTCCTTCAACATCAACCACCAATAAGACCCCTACCAGCACTGGTACCGCCACGTCAGGCACCACTAGTGCTTCAAAAAATTGCCGTGTCGTTTTGGCCAAGCCGCGAGTGGTCTCAAATGTGAAGGTCACCAACACCAGGACCATCACATCATTTCTGAGGGCCAAACAGGCAGCTCCAAGGAAGAGCAGCACTCCACCACCAACGACGTCCACCACTAGGAAGTCCTCGACGCCACCAACAAGGGTCATGACCAGGTCAATGAGGGCGAGTAGTCAACCTGCTCCAGCCCTCGCCCAAAAGCCCAAGCTTCGGGCTGACCTGGTCAGAAAAGTAACACCATCTACGACCTACGCCGAGGCTACCACCAGAGGGACCAGGGCACAGTCTGCTCCACCTACCACCATTCCAAGAGGCCCTGGTCGACCCAGGAAGACGTCGTTGCTGCCTGTTGCAGTGTCCTCAGCGACACTCGCGGCAACAACAACAACAACAACAACAGTCACGACAACGGCAATGAGGGGTCCGATCATGGCCACAAAGTCAAGCCCCACGTTGATCGTGGGCAAATTGGCCATGGTCAATGAACAGGACGAGAGCTGTTGTTCAGTACTGGGGACAACAGAAGGGGAAAAAGGGCCAATAAGCCCGCTACAGTCCAGGGAACCGAGGGAGTCAACAGCAGCGACGGTGAGTGACCCCCCCCCCCAATTGTTCCCTGAAATTTTAATTTGTTCTCCCCTAAACATGGCTACGCCTCCGAGTCCCCCGAACGTTACTGCCACTGATGTTCGATCACTAGTCGATCTTTACAATAGTTTCAACAATAGCACCAGTCATTCACCCAACAATAGTCTTATCAATCTAGTCACACAAAACAATAGTAATCTAGTCAATAATCAGAATAACACTCTAGTCAACAATACAACCATCAACAACAATAATAACAACAACCAAATCGCCATCAGTGACACTGACGGGCGGGCCGCGTCAGATAACGATAATAATAATAACATTGTAAATAATAAAACTGACCTCTGCAAAAAATGCAGGAAATGTGGCGACGAGTTATCTGACGACTCTCACTACGCTACATCCAATATCAATAACAACAATAATAACAACAATAACAAAATATACCGTCCCAGGTGGACGAAGGTAGGACACGGTCGAGGTGGTCGCGTTGGCAGACGGAACTACAACAATTTAAACAACAATAGTCTCGAAAATAGTTCCGGCTTTATACATACAAATACATTCAACCCCCTTAATAATATCGACGCCAACACCACTATTCGCGACTTTGATCGGTGTCCGTGGGCGCTCGGGTGCCCCGCGCAGCGGGTCGGGCCGAATTGCCGATGACTCCGCGTGGATGTCCCGACAACAACAAAGACCGCAGATCCCCCAACGTCCCCCTTTCCCAGACTCTCGGCGTGAAACCAGTCGAGGCTTTCAGCGTCGAAGATCTACCTCCCCACAAGCCTGTGAAGACCAGCGACCAGCCACTCGCCATGCTGCAGCGGGGTCAGCGAAGATGCACACACGTGCTGATCTTGCTGCCTTCGCTGTGGCGACTGAGTCTTGGGATGAACTGGAGGAGCTTGACAGGAAACTGTCAATGTTTTTCCAGGGAGTCGCAGGACCCAGAACGGCGGGTGGTCGTGGAGCTCGTGACTCGAGACGCAACCAGGAACGCAACCCAGATGCGGAGAGGAACCTGCAACAACACCAAGCAGGGCAGGGTGGCAGAATTCGTGCTGCCACCCGAATCCAAAAGCTCTATAGGGAGAATCGACGAAAAGCCATGCAGGAAATCCTGAATGAACCCTCACCCTTTTGCTAGGTGCCTAAGGATGAGATAGACAGGTATTTCCGGACCATGTATTCGGACGATTCTCCCTTGGAAGCTGACCTGCCAGAGCGACAGGTGTGGCCACCAGACGAGACGAGTGAGTTGGCTGCAGCTATGGTTGTTCCTCTGACGGAAACTGAGGTCAGCCGACGGTTAGCCAGGATGCAGGACACTGCCCCTGGCCCCGACGGACTGAAGTACGGTGACCTGAAGAGGACTGACCGGGGCTGTGTGCTACTCACTGCAGTCTATAATGCATGCATGCGTCTGGGGGCCATACCAGCGTCATGGAAAGTCTCCAATACTGTGCTCATACACAAAAAAGGAGACAGAAATGACCTGTCGAACTGGCGGCCTCTCGCGATGGGCAATACAATTTATAAATTGTTTGCCGCACTGGTTGCTGACCGCATCACGAGTTTCGTGGTTAATGGACGGAGGCTGACTCCATCTCAAAAGGGTTTCCTGCGCTACAAGGGGTGTCTTGAGCACAACTACGTGGTTCAGGAGATCCTGGAAGATGGAGCTCGTGAGGGGAAAGACGTAATCGTCGCGTGTTTGGATGCATCCAATGCTTTTGGATCCATCCCACACGCGGTGATATTCGACGCGTTTGAGAGTATTGGCGCTCCGGAGCCAATACAGAACCTCATTAAAAGCTTCTACACTGGGTGCACGACGAGAGTTCGCACCAGTGAGGGCTTCACAGCCTCCATACCTCTAAAGAGAGGCACTAAACAAGGTTGTCCGGCAAGTCCAATTGCCTTCAACATTGGCACCGACTCAGTTCTTCGAGCAGTCGAGGAGCGGAGCCGGGGCTACATGTTGAATGGTAGGAGGATTGCGTCTTGCGCGTACGCGGACGATTATTGTTTCACTGCTTCCTCGGAAGAGGATATGGAACAGCTACTCCTCACCGCGAGCGTTGCTGCCCTACGGGTTGGAATCAAATTCAACCCGTCAAAATGTGTCACATTACACCTTAGTGGCAAGGGCAGCAAGCGCTGTGTAAAAAACACAAAGTTTACCATCGGCGGTGAGGAAATGAAGTCGCTGGGGGAGGGAGAAGCTTGTGAATATCTGGGTGTCCCGACGGGGTTCAGGATTGACCAAACCCCTATGAAAACTCTCACCGAGATGATGACGGACGCTAAGTCCATCGACGGTTCCCTACTTGCACCGTGGCAGAAGATAGATGCCCTACGCACTTTCGTCATGCCACGGGTTGATTATATACTGCGAGGGGGAAAAGTCGATAAAACACCCTTGACCATGATGGACAAGGAACTCAGACGGATGGTGAAGGGCTGGTTACACCAACCGGGTCTTTGATGTTGGTTTTGGTGGAGCTCTGGGATGATTGATGGTGCTGAGGAAGCAAAGTTTAAGGATAATTGTTCTCTCCTTATGTTCAACGGTGTTTCTTCAGATTCTGCTAGTAAGCTCATTCTGGGGCTGGTCCTATAAGCTCCAAGGGCAACTCTTAGGGAAATGGTCTGAAAAATTTTTCAAAAAATTTTCATATTAATGAAATTTCTGTCTTAAGTCGTTGAAGTTTCTGAGGTAGGAGAAGTTAAAATTAGTATAAAAAAAATGAGTAAATGTTACAACTTATACATAGATCAGTCTCTTATCAACACAAATAATTACATAAGAGTTTCAGGAGAAGACTTCGGTGTAAAAAAAATTTTATAACTTTTTAGTCTTATAAATTTTTTTTATTTGAATATTATACTTTAAATATATTTTATTAGTTATATATTAATAATTAAAAAACAAAATTATCAACTTCAAAGATCAGAAGCGATACATTTTTCATAATAAAATAAGAACTAAATTTTTGTTTATAACATTAATAATAATGATAGACAGTTGTTATTTTAAGCCTGTTACCCGATCCAATTCTTAAAATAATAACTATCTATCTTTATTAATTAAAAATACCGATCTTCGAGTCATATATTAAACACATTAATAATAATAATAATAATAATAATAATAATAATAATAACAATAATAATAACACACTAGTCAGAAAGAGTAAAGGATATCAAAAAAATTCCACATTTTTTTGGGTGATTTTCAACTGACCATAAAAGATTTATATTATGAATGATTCAGAAGTTATCCTAAGAAAATTACCGGAAAAAAGAAATTTACTAAATTTTTGCTTTTCTTCAAGGAAGTTTACGGGCTTCAATAATTTTTTTTGAAATTTCAGTATTAAGTTTTTTAAGAAACTGAATGTCCAATTTAAGTTAATTAAAAAGCATGTATGATGATATGTCACGGAGGTATCATCAATCAAAGCAAAAAATTCATTTTTTGAAGTCAAAGAAAAAATTTTTTTAGTGCTTTCTGCGATAAGTAACATTTTTTTAAAAATAAAAGTACTTATCAATCATTACAATAAAAAATATTTTAAACAATTTGATAATTTGAAAAATGGATAGAAGATGAAAAGGTGACTTTTGGCGAAAACGATAAATTTCAAGCTATGGGGCACAAAGAATAAAAAATCGTAGCATTTTTTAATTTTCAGAATTATTTTTTATATTCTTTAATTTTTCTTTTCAGTGTATATTCTTAAAAAAAGTGTGATTCCAGGAAAAAGTATTTTAGATTTATCGTATAAGGAGCTAATAAATTTTTTTAGAAATTTTTTACTAGTCGAATTCACAGAAATTCAAGTTATTTTTTCCTGGATTATTTGAGTATTATAAATACATATGCATACATGAATAATTAAAAATAATTTGATAACATTATTTTTATAAACATATTTGTTGAATGTTAAAAGGTTCAAATTTTTAATTTTTTGAATATAAGAACAATTTAAGAAAATTATCCATAATATTTAAATATCATATATACAATATTTCTATTTTTCTTAATAATTCGTCGCATGGACTTTTCGTGGTAATAACAAATAGTTTTATAAAATTTATAGAATAATTTTATCTGACATTGCTGCTTCGGATGTTATATTATTTAAAATACTATAAACTGTGCATATATCATGATATGATAGAATATATTATAGATGCATTTTAATTTACGAACATTTTTCAAATTTTGATTTTTCTCATTCAAATATTTGTGTGTCATTATTGGACGATTATTTTTACAATACTACACGATTTCAAAGATCGCTACTAATTTGATAAATAGATTTTTTTTTCTTATATATTCTAGGACTACTCTATCTATAATCGATAATTTTAATAAATGTATGAAATTACAAACAATGAGGTATATAGTTTTTACATTAATTACACAGAATTGGTTTTTATATTATTTGTTAAAAAGGCAATAATTATCATTTGTGACTTATGATAATTTTTAGTTACTTCTAGAATTGAATTAAAATTCATCTTCTAAAAATAGTTCATAAATGGTCACATAGCGGCATACCGAGTAGAGCACTCTCATATACGCTATCGCGTTTTAAGGCGTGCAATTACTTGAGTATACTGAAATTTACCGACGTATTAGATTTGTTTCTATTACAAGTGCAATTGAAAATTTGTCACAGAAATTTGTAAATTTATTGATTGTTTTTAAACTGTGGTAAAATTTATATCATCGTACGAAGTAATTCAGATTCCAGTGAATGTAATTAAATAAGTAGGTGATTCAGGTTATTACGGATCAATTTCTTTTTATCTTAATTTTATTTTCAATTCAGTGACGTTTCGCCATGGATCATAGTTTTACAAAATTAATTTACTCAAAATTTTACAAAATTGGAAAAGTTTGTTGTAATTAAAATTATTTAAAAAAAAGATTTTTTTTTTAATATTTTTAAAATGTTTTAAAAGAGTTAAAAAATTTTTTAAAGGATTTTGTAAGAATTTCTTTTAGAAGGATTTTTGAAGAATTTTTAAAAAAATTTTTTCTTTTGGAAATTTCTAAGGAAGAATATTGAAATAATTTTGAAAGGTTGTCTAAATTTCATGTTATTGAATAATTTTGTAAACTTTGTTATGTTAAGAAATATTGCTAATATGTAATAGATGCCTGAAAAAGCAATGATCCATAGCGAAACGTTGCTGAATTGAAAATAAAATTAACATGAAAAGAAATTGATCCGTAATAACCTGAATCACCTACTTATTTAAGTAAAATTTATATTTTTTTAGTTTATTAATTTAACTAAACAATAGAATTATTTCATTAATAGCTTTCTTTTTCTTTGTAAAATTTCCGGATTTAGTAAATTATTCATTAGTTTTCGCTGTTAGGTTTAACGAAATAAAGAAATAGAATAGTAAAAGCTAGAAAAACAATATAGGTATGGGAAATCAAATGCATAGCTGGTTTATAATTAAGTTATAATTTTTTATGAAAAATGTATATCAAATTTACGATGAAGAAAGAAAATTTTTTTAAGAAATTTCTTTTGGCACTTGGATTAAATCGTGAGAAAAATTAATTAAAGAGTGGATTTATAGATGTTCGATTAATCTGAACATTGTAGATAAGCAATAAATTAATCGAAACAATTTTCAATGCTATATATCAGTGAAAACATTTGTAACTGCAAATGTAATTCAACATGTGGTTGAAAATAAAATTATCATAAATATGATGGTGAAAGATTAGCTAACGTAATTATTTAAAATATAATTTTATGTATGTATTTTATACCATGAATATGCTATATGCTTGTTAAAAAATAGAATCGTTATTATCATTTATTTTTAATCTGATGAAAAATCCGCCAGCGGAGAACTGTTGATTTTTTTTTTCGTAATAATCTTAATTGTGTTTCTTTGTATAGTGTTTAACTAGCAAAATTTTATTTTTCTATAAAGTGCTATAATAACTTATGTGAATTTTTTAGATATATTGTTTTCAATCCCATAAGTGTATATTGATTTATTTTTACATATTTACTCTTAGGGTCAACCTTGGTAATTTACAGTAAGAGTCCTTATCAAAAATATTTTCTAAAATGTAAGTGATAAACATTATTTTTAACTGTCATTCCTTTATTCATTATTTACTAGCAAAAATCAATTATTTCTTGTAGCCTATTTTAAAAACAAGTTATAATTAATTGGTTTAAAAGTTTTTTCTCATTCGATCAATTTATTTAAATTGAATTATTCAATTCATATTTCAAGAACAATAAAAATTTTGAAAGTAAAGGTTCTTCATATATTTTCAAGTGAACTGAAATTAATATAGTGCTGTAATTAAGTAAGAAAATAAATTTTGAAAGTTTCACAAGGACAAAAAAAAAGAATATGAGGAAGTCTATTTTGAAGAATATTAATTTGAAGGAAAAAATTTGAAATTGTTGGATATTCATTAGGATGTGTCAAAATGTAACTTCCTTGATGGACCTGTTAAAATTGGAATTTTGAGTTCCGCTTTTGACAGGAGTTGGGTTGGTCATTTCTTGACATATTTTGAGCGTAAAAGGATTTATTTGATTTTCAGAGAATTTTTTACAGGAGCTTTGTTTGGGTACTTCCGACCAAATTTTGAAATTTCAGTGGAAATGCCCAAACAAAGCTTGTTACTGGTTGTAATTTTTGGAATAATCTACCAGTTGTTATTACATCAGCTGAGACTCTAGATAGCTTCCGTCATAAATGTTGTTTGTATTTATTAGAGTTAGAAAAGAGTCAGTATGATTTAAGCACTTGATTGTAAACCTGATTTTGATTTTGATTTTGATTTTGAATGCGAAGAAAATGTCTGTGATTACTTGTTACTTTTGCACTAATATTACTTTGTTTATAGCTTTATTATTATTGTTATTATTATATCAGTTTCTTACTACCTATGTATTTTCAACAATTTTGTAATTTTGTAATTATTTGGATTTGTGGTCAAAAGGAGAATTATCTCCATGATCAGTAAATAAATAAATAAATAAAATAAAGAGCTCCTGTTGAAAAATTCTCTGAAAATCAAATAAATCCTTTTACGCTCAAAATATGTCAGGAAATGACCAACCTAACTCCTGTCAAAAGCGGAACTCAAAATTCCAATTTTAAGAGGTCCATCACGGAAGTTACATTTTGACACACCTTAATCTTCATGTTTAAAAGTCACTTAAAAACATTTAAAGTACATTTTTTGGATGAAAAAAATTTAGAGTAATTTTAGAACACGATAACTTAATTTATTTTCATGAAGTGATATAATGATTGAGTTGATCCAAGGAAAAAAATTTTGACTGAACAGAATCATTCTGAAGAATTAGATCAAGCAGAAAAAATCTTGATCTAAAATATTTTTCTTAGTTCAAGAACTTTTTTGTTAGGTTCAAAAAAAAATTCTTCAAAATAATTTTATTATTTCAAAATTTTTAGAATTACGTTAATTTTTTTCTAAATGAAGAACTCGTAAAGAAGCAGCCGAGTTTTTTGCGCCACTTTAGAACATAGTTTATGCTTGCTGTATCATATGCTTGATGTACATCTTGTAATATCTTTCAATTCCTCGTGACGATAAAAATTTTATGAACTGTCTAGTTGATAGATAACAAATAGGTAATATTATCTACTAATATAAATCATGTATAACTCTGAGCCAAAAATATTATGGGTGGAAAAATAATTTTTTCTGAGTAAATTACATAGTAAATTATTTTTTTTTTTTTTTTTTTTTTTTTTTTTTTTTTTTTTTTTTTTCGTGAAAAATATCGTCTATATCGTTGCACTTCATATTGCTAACTAAACGAGCATAAACCATTTGTTAACAACATACTCTTTTATTGTGAATAGATCTTGATAATATTAATATATATATGTTAATTATATTTTATAATATTAGAAAAAACTAATTCTCGAAATTATACTTCTTTGTAAACCTTATTTATAATTTAACAACTACAATTAATACTGACATCACACTAACAAATACACTTTGTACTTGAGTTGTTATCATTTACCACAATCTTTGATCAATTTAACTGATGATAACATTAGATCATTTTGATTAACTTTTTCATGTAAATTATCTATGTCGTAACTATTGACAGTATTTATGATGTATATTTTCAACATATCTAAAATAATATTCTTCTTTTCAAATATATTTCAAAATATTCGTTGTAAAATTAATCAAATAACGTTTTTATAATGTTAATTTTTCAGTATTGTATAATATAATAATCATGTATTTCAACGCATGGAGTAGGGTAGATGTACCGTTTTTGGCCACCTTAGCACCGTTTTTGGACAGTTAACATTTGAATTCATTTATAAAAAATTATAATATTATAACCATATTTTTGTTGAGCTTTTAAAAATTTACATTAAAACAAATCGAGTTTGTAATGGTTTATTAATATAAATTCATTTCTATCGTTAATTTGAACAATAAATGGCCATAAACGGTACACTGGCCACAAACGATACTTCTACCCTATACATTAAGTTACGATCCATCTATCAAAACTATCACTAATTTTTTATGATATTTAATGAATTCTCTGTTAGTCTACATCTGGCGATAGAAATGTGTATTAAAAATGATCGACATATTTCTTAAAAATATAATTTTTTTTAGTTACATATGAAGATTTTCGTGATAACCATTCATTTCACTATACGTCTTCTTTGTGGGTTCTTTGTTATTAGTATTATTAGTAGCGTTAGAAGGTGCTGGTGCTATGCGGTTAATTCCCGGAGGGATTCCATTTGATAAATGACCGATGCCATTTTGAAATATTCGCGATGCTCCATTAGCTGCGCCATTTAAATGAACGTGATTGCCATTTTTTCGAGAAGACTTGAGTACATCGTTTGTAATTCGAGCGCTTTCATCTACAGCGTCACGAATTTTCGATCCTATTTCTTTCTTAACTCCTCGATGATTTACTCCATTCATTATGTTATTCACTGAAAGAACATTATTATTTTAATTATTTTACATGACAATAGATTTTTTCATTTACATCAACGAGGTAGTGTTATTCGAAGTAATTTCATTGAAATTTTAAAATAAGGTGCCCGCAGGTAATAAGGCCTGTCGGGTAATAAGGCCTAAGTGATAGAAATGCTATTTAAAATAACCGCTTTCGCTAAAGACTTCTCTAGTAGAAGCGTCTAGCATAGAAATGTCGCTACAAGTTTATAGAGTCCCGATACAACGTTCCTTATCTTCTATATTTCATCATCTGTCATGTGCTAAAGTAGCGCAGAACAAATCCTAAAAAACGATTTGAGTAAATGGTAAACATTTTTTATAATTTTATATTTAATAATTTAAAATCATTGTTCTAATTTTTATCAACATCTTAAAAAGTATTGTTGCTTAATTTAAGTAATGATTGATCTCCAGTACTAATTCTATCAAGTATAGTATAACTATTTCCAGTATGTATAACCCGCAGGTCTTATTACCCTATCGCAGTAAAATAAGGCCTACCCTGATTAAGAAATTTAATTTGAAATGATTTGAAATGATTTAAAAGCATCGGATTTTAGCACTATATAGATATCAACAGATTCGGTAGAATCTGGCGCCAAGTTCCGTTCTCAAGCCAGACTACCGAGTGTGTATATACCGTAAGCAGAACAGTTTTTTGAGGTTACAAATTTTTTTTCAAATTTGATTTGATTTTTTTTTTATATGAAATTTTATAATAGTAGTTCGTGCTTTTTATTACGCGTATTACTTGATTATTATCAATTATCTTTATAATTTCTATTTAAAATTATTAAAAATAATCAGCACAAACTATAGCGACCCAGATTTTTAGATTTTAACTTTTTTCTTATGTAAAAGCGGACGGCCAGAGACTAAATAATATAAGGATGCATGCTAATCTTACAATAGATGAGAAACTACAGTGAAAAAAAGATATTTGACAGCTTGCAATTACACACGCCAGGCGGCGCAAGAATAACTTTTACATGAACTATAGCTTGAAGGGGATAGTTTGCCATTAGGTTGCAATTAAAATTGTCAATTTTTATTATAATTACAAAAAATACTGAAATCCGAACAAAAACAGTTTCACTGAAAAAAAATCGCGCCAAGTCCACGTTCATAAGACTATTAAAGAAAAAAAAAATTTTATTTCTTTACAAAAAAATATAAAATGAAAAATTAAAAAATCCAAGTAACCGATATGGTTGCATATGATTTTCGGAAATTAAAAAAAATTTTTTTGTAAATTTAAAAATTAAAAGAAACAATTTTGGAACGTACTTGTTGTGCGTCTTTGTGTACTTCAATTTTTTTTAAAAGTCCTAGTAGATAGATTTTAGGAATTTCAAAAAAATAAAATATTTCGTAACCACGCACACTAAATACGTTCCAAAATTGTTTCTTTTAATTTTTAAATTAACAAAAAAATTTTTTTTAATTTCCGAAAATCATATGCAACCATATCGGTTACTTGGATTTTTTAATTTTTCATTTTATATTTTTTTGTAAAGAAATAAAATTTTTTTTTTCTTAATAGTCTTATGAACGTGGACTTGGCGCGATTTTTTTACAGTGAAACTGTTTTTGTTCGGATACAATTAACATGGAGGTAATCATTTCAAATCATCTTTCTGAATCAGGGTATTCACAAGGTTTTTGAAAAAATTTAATTTTCTGTTTGTTTATGGTGAACATTACCATTACTCCATTTTATTTTATGGCTAATGTATTAATGTAAAAATTAATGATACATTGCAATAATTAAATGCAATATTTTCGATTTTTTTCAAAATCTCCGTTAACTAGGCTTTATTACCCGCCGGTACCTTAATACAAGCTGTTAATTTAACATAATAAACATTATATAAATGTTTAAATAAACATTATTTAAAAGTAACAAAGTTATGAATTTTTATTAAAAAATGAAAGCTATATATACCTTTAAATGAATGATTACTTTTTTGTTTGTTGATAACATGATTGCTTATTGTGTTAACACCGTTTTTCAATCGTCCATTCGGCATTTCTGTTTTTTGATGGTTGGAGTTGATGTTATCAGTTTCAAATATATTAGATTTATTATCATCATTATTATCAATTGGCGTTGATATTGCGAAATCTCGTGAATTAATTTCTTCTTTACGGCGCACTTGCCTCATTAATTGATAAAGAGTTGCTTCGAATTCTTGCTGAACTGAAGGTACATCTGTGTCTCCATCGATCTGAATTAAAATGAAATTATATTCAGTAAAAAATTATTAATTTTGTATAAGTTTTCATCACATTTCAGTGACCAGTTTTACTTAGCGAACAAGAAGTTGCACGCTTTTATACATTCAGAAATATCTAAAATATGTAAACATTTTTTTTTTAATTTTTGACGTACACTAACTATATGGCAGTTATGTTCAATTAACTAAAATGAAAGAAATGACTAGTTTTTATTTTTTCCACCACTTTTCAAATCATTAATTAATGATTAAAAAATAAATTTTTTTTTTTCTTAGAATATTATTAAAATAAATATAGAACTTTTTAACGTATATTTTTTTATTCGACATGTCTAGTGAATATGATCATGATCAATTATCAACATAAAGGATTTTATTTTAGCTTTTCAAAATTTGATATAACTTTTAAAGATTTATTTTTTAAAAATTACAAACAAAATTAAGAAAAGTTGTATGTATAGATAGAGTACAAATTTTCATACTACTTTTTACATAAATCAATTGACAAATTATATTAACAACAAATAGCAATTTCAGATAGTCACTTGGATTATACTCAATAATAAATTTTAAAAGGTTAATTAACGTATAATAAAAAAAATTAAAAAAACCGTTGACCCTAAAGGCCATTCCTGCAACTTCCCGCTAATACACGGAAAAAAGAAAACTCGAAAAATTACAGTATAAAATGTAAAATCGGTCTCGTCGTAATCAAAACTAGAAAAATTACAGTTTGAAATAACATTTTTCTAAATTCAATTTTTTAATTTAATGTTCAGAGCTTTCAATGTAAAGATTACATTCTACAATGTAATTCTTATAAAATCTGTAACAATTACATTAAAAACTGCAATTTTTCCAGTTTTCATCACGAAGCGCCACGTTGCATTATATACCGTAATTTTTCGAGTTTTCTTTTTTCCGTGTACCATACTTAAGTGCTCAAAATTGCACTTATTACGTTGTTGTGCTCTTCGAGCTCTAAGATATAATTTTCGTGTCATTTTGAGCTCTCCGATCTCAAAGAGATTGCTGTTCTATGCTTTTGAGCTCAAAAGTCTGATAGAGGTTTCATACAACACTATTGTTTGAAGTTTCAAACCGCAATAACTTTTGAATGAATGAATCGATTTTCACGAGGTTGGTGGCATTCGACGCAGTTTTTTAAGCCTCATAAAGAATCTTTAGGTTTTAATTGATCGAACTAGGAACTTTAGGTAATTTCGAGAAACCACTTTTTTCGGTTTTCTTTCGACAACGATAACTCACGAACGAATCAACCGATTTTGACCAGGCTGGCGGCGATCGACGTAGTTTTTCATGGTTAAGAGCTAATTAGTTTTTGGAATTGATCGGTAAAGCTGTTTAAAAGTTATTCCAAAAAAAAATCACATTTGAAAAAAAAATTTTTCGCAGTTTCTCCGAGTTTTCTCGAATCGGTTCAAAATCACAGAAAATCTAAGCTTGATGGAACTATTTAATACGTTACTAGTTTAGTTTCAATCACTCAAGCCGTTCAAAAGTTATAAGCAGTTTACATACGGCCACACACACACACACACGCGCGTACGCGCGCGTTGTAGAGTTTGCCGGGTCTAGTATCGGTTTTCGAAAAACGGGATAAAACCAATAACTTAAGCGTCACATAAAAAACTTTTGACTTTTTGGTAAATTTTATTTGACAAGACGTCAAAAATTAATAATTGTCAACTTAATTGCAACAAAATATTATCAAAAAAATTTTTGTGTTGCTTGGGAACTTTCTAATTTTTTTAAATTTTCAATTTTTTTAGCGAGAAGTTAAAAATAATTGACAGTCGATGATATTACTTTTTTTTATACCGAAAATTTCCTTGAATTCATTCATTAGTATTGACTAAATCTAGATATTATGATTCAAAATTAATCTAAAAGTTGACTAATCATTTAATTTTGGGTATTCTATATGCATTGCAAAAAATTTCATCTGAACTAGAAGCAGAATTTACTTGTTATAACAGAACTAAAATAATAACTCTATAGGTTAATTGATAGAGTCATTATTATTATAGATATAGTAGAATAGATCTATATTTCTGGGAAATAAATTAAATAATCATAGGCATGTGCTAATTTCGTTATTTAAAGCTGGCAAAAATTCCAATTTTCCATGAAGATATAATGAAAATTAACAATAATATTCATTAAAAAAATTGTAATTTTATGAATCTTAATTTATTGAATAAAACTTACAGTTATTAATCGATTGTCACTGTCCAGAGTTTTCAACATTGGTAATGTTATTTCGCGAAAGATTTCTAGACGTTTTCGGAATGCTGGAACACTATCATCAAGTTTTCCTCGACCGAGTTGAAGTTTAGAACAGTCTAAAAGGACCAAAGTTGGCTTCTGCCCAAACTGTAAACATAAAATTAAGTTTTTAGAATTTCCAATAGCAACAATTCAATTGTTGTTATAAATTGATTTAATAATAAAAAAAACTAACTTTACTCTCAAATTCTTGGACTTGATTCAGATCGCGGGGAAATCCATCGATTACAATTCCATCATGATCCCGATTGAGGAGAACTTGTTGTTCTACTAACTGCATTACGACATCTTGTGCAATCATCTCGCCAGCAACAATGGAGTCACTTATAGTTGAATTGGATGATGCCATCGTTCGGAATAAACTACCTATGCTTATGTGTGACCAATTAGGCATATTGCGGATTGCTTGAGCACATAAATTTGACTTATTGCTTCCAGGTCCACCTACGTGTAAATCTTTATATGTATAATTTTAGTCGATAATTTTTTATCAACTGTAAATTCTTTAAAAAATTTTACCAATGACCCAAATGAAACTAGGAAGTCCTTTTCTCGCTTTGTTAGCCGTTTTTGCTGGATTGATTCGTGTTGTAGGTGATGGTAGCGCAATATGATTTGAATTTCCGGAAGATGGTTGTGTCCGTTCTACCTTAACCTATTGTTTAATAAAAATCATAAACATTTAGAGCTTATAAAAATGCATAAGTCGTTATGCTTGTTATTGAATTTAATCTTGAACAAAATAAAAAAATAATTGTTTAAAGTCGCATAAACTACTAAGGTCATGAGCGACTACGATAAGGGGTAAACTTTTTGAGATTGGAACTAGTTTTATTTTTTGGATTGAGCAGAATATTACACTTAAATATTAAAAATATTCATTGACGTACGCCGGACTCGATCCCGGTCCAATGCTTTGGTAAGCAAGGGTCGGATCCGATAGGCTACTGCGCGCATGTAAAATAAAATTAAATAAATTGTCTAACTGACTTTTTAAATAAATCAACGAAAAATTGGTCATTGTTCAAGGGGAGTTGGGATAACTCTGTTTTTATCCTTAAAAAATCAAAAAATTAATTATTTGGAATATTTAATTACATCAAAATAATTTTTTTTCACGATGCATTTAAGAGAAAATTATAAACAATGTAAATAAATTGTTTAATTCGTTTTAATGCTTTCGATTTTAAAAGAACTTAAACGCTTATCGAAAAGCATTAATAAATTTTATCAAAACATGTGTCGCAATTTCTGGTATTTTTTTTTGTATTTGATATGTGAATTTAAACAACTTAAAAAAAAAAGATTTTCAAAAATATCAATTATTTAACTTATTTAACAAAATATAACTTATTTTATTTTCGAAGAATTTTCAGATAAAAAATAATTGAACATTAAAGCATTTAATTATGTCGATGGTATGGCCGAAAATAGGATGATTCTTTACGTGCGAACAATCATCACAAAGTTTTTAAAAATTGAACTCGTAATTAGATATTCATTCGATGCCATAAATATTTTTTTTTACCAATTTGCTTGTTATAAAATTTTAACTGTTAAATTTATTTAAAAAAAAAAGTGTCATCTTCGATAAATATAATTATAATTATAATGCTCAAATTTCGCTGCATTTTGTTGTAAACGTTCTCACATTGTCGACTCGATTAAACATGAGTGTGAATTTAGCAGACATCTGATAATTTTTTAATAATTTATAAACAATTTATTTGTTACAGAAGAAATAGTATAAAAAAATATATATGGAAATTTTCTCAAGTTTTTTCTATGCAATTTTTTAGATTTTTTTTACAACCATTGTTAAAATTAATTTAAAAATTCTCAAAAATTAGCTGTCTGCTGAATTCACCCTCATGATTAAACTGGATCGGACGCGACTTATATTTTGTGCTATATTTTTTTTCATTAGCCAGGGCTGCCTTTCTTACAGACTATCGCTAACTTATTTTTATTTGTGTATAGCTGTTTTATAAATATAAAATTTTTTTTATTAAAATATCAACGAAATTTTCTTTTATTTTAACATAATCTCTACAAGAAGCTTATTTATGTAAATAAATGTTTTTCATTTACTTATCTTTAGTAGGTTCGGCGAGATTATTTGAAATAAATGTGTTCGGTTAACATTTTAATTGGAGTAGTTACTACACACTACGTGTTAAAAGTCTGGTTTTTCTAAAACTAATTACTCAAAAATTCGTAACTATAGCTTTTCTTTCAAAAAATTATTTTATCCATATTCAACATCGATGAACAATAAATAAAAAATTCAGCTTTTCATCTTTACATTAATTGCTTTAATGTCCGATTCACCTTAAAAGTTAGTCAGATGTAAATAGCGTTCATGTGACTTTACTACGACGAATAAATCATATATAAAGATTTATAAAAGATGATTTTAGTTTTTTATTAATTGTAAATCATAATAAAACTATGCCAAATGAGGTACACGGAAAAAAGTAAACTGTAAAATTTACTCGGATTCCGGTTAATTTTTATAGTTTCAAACAGTAAAGCGGACATTAGGGTGGCAAAAATATAAATATTACAAAACTTAATGTCGAAAGTGTAATAGCCACAATTCATAATTTAATATCGAAAATAAGTGATTAGTAGCTGTCACTATAGTAAATAACGATTTTCTCATCTTAAAAAATTACAGTTTCAAACAGTAAAAATACTATGAGGAGAAGGGGAACTCAGATAAGGAGAAGGGGGTCTCACTCTGGGAGAATTTAACATTTGAAACAGTAAAAATTCTACTTTTAAAGTATATATTTTACCAGTCCAAGCAAGTCAATAATTATAGCTTCATTTTTCGCGTTGCGTTTAAAATTTACCATTTTACTTAGTAAATATTGACGTTGCTTGTATTAGAAATTTAGTAACTATATTTTATTCTTTTTACATATCATGCAATCATTTTTTAGATACAAAATGATAAATATCAAAGTCAAAATTCTTAATCATTATACTTTAACATTTCAGACATTCACTTAGCGAATATTACTGTTTGAAATAGTATTTTCTTTCATGTAAAGAATAAATTGTAGCATTTAAATGATAAATATTACAAAGTGATTATTAAAATCACGATTTTACTGTTTGAAATGGTAATTTTTAGCAGTTGATCATTACTTATCACAAATCGACTATTATTTATTACAGTTTACTTCTTTCCATGTAATGATTTCCAATATAAACCATTTTATTTGAAAGAAGAAACAAAAATGATAAAGGATTGTTTGTCGGACTGACGTATTTTTAAATTTTCGTAACCCATGATTGATAGAACAGGTTTTTTTTTTTTTCCAGGAGAGGAAGAATTTTTTAGCTATGAAGCACTTTGGCTCACATTATGAGTCGTGCAATAATTGTTACTATACAATAAAACTAACCTCTGCTTCTAGTGGTTGATGCATTCTGTCCTTGAATCCTAATTCAGGCGAGCCGAGAATTTGTATTATCGCTTCACGGAAATCAACATAAACTTCACTTGGATTCCTTTCACCATTGACCTATAGAGTATTTTATTATTAAATATAATTATACAACAAAAATCTGACGTGTTTTCTTCTTGACAGTAGGCAAACATGTCGATTAATGTCAACAGGGTATCCCTAATTCAAAGTAGGGCATAAACAACTAATTCATAAAATATTAAAAAACTTTTCAAAGGGTCAATCAACAACAACGTTAACGTAGTATAAAGTTCATATTAAGCTGACTCAACCCTGAGCGTTACGCTCCACAACATTGATTATTCCACGAATTCATTAAATATTAACATAATGAAAGATTTTAACTGATCAGTTGGTTTTTTTTCTTCATACTTCTATACTAAATAAATATTAATATTTAGTCATTTTTTGTCATGTGTTTGATTGATTTTTGTATCATTAAGATGTTGTAAAGTTTGAAAGTAAGAGAATAAATTTACGAAAAATAAAATAAAAAACAGAAATAGAAAACAAAAGATTTACCTCAATAAGAATTCCATTTCTGTCAAAGTATTCAGCAACAGGCATGACATTTCTGTAAAAATTTTTAAGCTCCATTCGTGCTAAACTCAGAATTACATGACCGAGTTGAGCACCATAATCGATCTGTCGCTCTAGAACTTCCTGCCTCCAAGATACTAGAACTACGCCATTTATTACTTGGATCTATAACATTAAATATATAGCTTCATGCTAATACATATTTTTAAGAACATTAAAGCTGTATAAATAAACGTTGTTAAGTAGAATATGGCAGTTCGATTAGGTATAGTCGTCGCCGTCTAAATTATTGAAACGCGAAAAGTAAATCAGGTCAAAATATTTCTGTTTATTTTACACTTATTTTTTGCTAGTTATCATTTTAACAGATAATAAAATGTCAATCTTATGAGTGAACATAATAAAAATTGAACCTTATTAGTGAAAGTACGTCTAAGTAAATTTGTTTAATTTATATGAAAGTAAAATAATTATTCCAAAGTTTACCTTTTCTGAGTATTCCACTACGTCACGCATATTCCGTGGATATCCACTGATAAGGAAAGTTTTTGCGTTTGGTGACATTTTCATTTCTAGCATGAGTACTTCAGCGACAGTTTTACTACTAAGAAGTCCAAAATCTTGCATGTCTAGAAAGTAAGATTTTTAATTTTCAAAAAATTCCAAATTTTTGTGTCTTAAGTATTGTGCTATATATTATTTTATAAAAAAATGTTTAACGATGAAACATTCTATTATTTTTGTATTTATTCTAAAATTATTATTGCACGGAAAAAAGAAAAGTTACATTATATAATGTAACGAGGTACTCCGTGATGAAAACTGGAAACATTACAGTTTCAGATTGTAATTATTACAGATTTTATAAGAATTACATTGTAGAATGTAATATTGACATTGAAAGCTCTGAAAATTAACATTCAAAGTTTTAATTTCGAAAAATGTTATTTTAAACTGTAATTTTTTTATTTTTTAATACGACGGGACACTTATTTCTATTTATAACGTAATTTTTCGAGTTTTCTTTTTTCCGTGTAATAAAGTGAATCGTAATTTTTAGAAATTAAAGGGCACAACTAGTGTGAAATTTTCAAAAAATTAATTTTTTCTTCTTATTTCGATAGGTTATACCTTTCAAAATAACATACTAAAATTGTTAATCGATATCTCAAATAGTTTTTGAGTTACAGCTATTTAAAGAGTAGCCGCTCGGCAGTTAGAATAGGATAATTTTATTTTTAAGCGCGTTTTTCTCGAAACAGCATTTTTCGAATTTGCTGCAGTGATTACTCGAAAACAAATGATGCGATCACTACCAAATTTTTTTCTGCATGTTCTGTATATAGTTCTCCATACAATGAGGTACCATATTTTTGAAAAAAATAAAAAAGGAAAAATTACATTATATAATGTAACGTGACCCTTCACATAAAAAACTGCAAAAATTACAGTTTCAAATTGTGATTCTGTAAGAATTACATTGTAAAATGTACAAATTACATTTAAAGCTGTGAAAATTAACATTCAAACTTGAATTTATAAAAATGTTATTTAGAACTATAACTTCTCTAGTTTTAAATTTGAAATTTTTTTTTGTACGATATACATCTTAAAAACCAATTAATCAATTAAGCTACGTGAAACATCAATCGAAAGAGTTTATTGACACTTAGCTCTAATTGTATTTCGAAATCAATCGGTCGAGCCGTTTCATAGAAATCCAAAATGTAAATGTATACATAGATATTTTTTTTTTAGGTAACTTCAAGATTTCTCAACCAGTTAACTTTCAACGCCACATTTATTTTTAGTTCTACAAAATTGGCATCGAATGCTGCCAATTGTATAAAAATTGGATGACTTTTCTATAAATGACAAGGTTTTTGTTCTCGAAGGGCTCAAAATATACAAAACTATATTTTTGAACTTGAAATAATATCCAAATTAATATTTTAAGCTCAAAATGCTTTGAATTTAAAAGTGGCATGATGTTTTTAAAATGTCCTGCAGTTTCTCGTATTTTTTATTTCAGTTAAGTATTTAACTCTATTATTTATTACATTACATTTTAGAGTTAGAAATAAAAATTGATAGATTTTAATAACGCAACTATTCATTAGATGCTTCTGTTTTTAAAAGGTAGATTACTGAGTGATTCATAACAATACAAATAGAAAATCTTACTGATATCAAAATAGAACCTAGAGGCACTGCATTTGACCTATTATGATATTATTTCTATGTTTTAGAATTAGAATCATTATAATAGTGCTCAGTACAGAATTTTTTTTTTTTTTAAAGATAATTTGCTTATTAAAAATAAGTAATTACACAGTAAAATTTTGTCTGCTGTAAATATAATTAATATTTAATTTGATGATTTAGAATTAAGTTATAATTACAAGGTAAAAACTAAATGAAAAATTCAATGCCCATTAAATAGATGATTAATTAATTACGTAAAATAAAATGAGGTCAATAATGTGGATGTTGATTCAATAAAATAGTCAGAAGTAGGGTCTTAAGTAATGAATTACAACTATCACTATTGAAATAGTTAAATTCTTATAAAAAACATTAGTGTTATTTTAATTTCTTTAATTATTCGAAATTAAAGAATTTTTCAATAAAAAAAAAGATGGTTTTATATTAATTTTTGTTACTTCTTAAAATTTTTCAATATTTATAATTTTATAGTGTTAAAATTACTAGCATTAACTGACACCTCTAAATTTTGTTAATAAAATTAGAAAAAATTATTTTTTTATTTCTTCAAGTATAATATTAAAGAGAAATTTGAATAAAATTATTTTTTTGACGAATATTAGTCTAATTTTTATCGAAAGAGTGTTTTTGTATCAAGAGATTATAAGCTATTATAATATTCTATTATTGAGTATCCTTGAATTAACATTTTCTTACAAAATGAGTAGTCAAAATGAAGAAGTTCTTCATAAAAATTTTATGAATTTTTTATTTTCTAGGGAAGAAATGTCAAAGTATAGTTCTAAAGCATTAGAACTGTCAGAAAAATGCACCAAAATCATTGTTACTAAATTACTATCACGACGATGACATATATTATTGTTACTGTAAACACGTGCGTGCTCTCTAGAATACGTGACAACGACGGGCAATGAATCCTGTCACGGACGATCGATCACCGAGTTATCGATTTTCACACAATATTCGCGGTCTAGGGTATAAGTCTTCATTATATTGTATTATGTAATGTAAAAATATAATGTTTTTTTTTTTTTATTTTAAGAAAAAACAGTATAAATAATTGATTAATTTAGTATATACGTTAGCTTAAATAAACAATAAGCAATATAGTATTTATTAAAATCATTACCGTTACCAATCGCGTACTGTTGTAATAGATCGGTCATATTTATGTGCGTTATTCCTATCTTTTCTTGAATTAAATTATCGCAATGCGTCACCTTTCCACTGCCTGGGCCACCTTAAAATTAAAATATAAATATAATGTTATTATTTTAATCGGATAATTTAGTAATACACTAATGATAATGATTTTGACATGATCAGCGAGGAAATACTAATTAAATATTTATTTGAAAAAACATGATTATTATTATTATTATTAATATTATTATTATAAAATAATTTATATTATGATTACATAATTTTATGATTAGATTAAAATAACGATATGCATGAAAATTTTAAACTAAACCCTAAATTAAACTAACCGAGTACAAAAATGACTGGAACCGTAGGAGGTTCAAATTTGACAGGACCAATATTTTGAGTAGGAAATCGTCCATTCGGTGGTGTTGACAAAAGTCCCGCTTCGCCTCGCCATTTTCCAACACTCTGAGCATTGCTGTCTTCGAACACCTGCGATCCATTTTGTTGATCTAAAATCATAAAATACAGAAACGATTTTAATCTTAGTAAAAAGTTGTGATAAAATTTATTTTGTAGCCGCAATTATTTTTATATAAAAGATAAAGTTTATTTTGTAGCAGCAATTATTTTTATACAGTCGTAGTCATTGATTTGTAACGGTTGACAATGATTCGAGTAAAATAAAAAATTATCAATTTGGACATCTCTCACTAAAAATTTCAATTAATAATATGTTTAGAAAATAAAAGAAATAAACGAAACTATGAATAAAATTCACATAAAATAAATAATTGTAAGCTCAGACAAACATAATTATAGAAATTTATCCAAATAAAAATTACTATACATAAACATAATAAAAGATGAAAAATTCATATGTAATAAATCACCAGAGAAATAATTTGAATATTAAAAACTATACAAATAAAATATTTCAAATAAGTTTGACGTTTCAATTAAAAGAAAATAAATAAAATATTAGTCTCCTTATAATTACAGTCTTAAAAATAAACAATATCAAATAACTATAGTTCAATATAAAGAAATTTACTAAATTATTAGATCATATTATCATACAAAAATAAAATTGAAAAGGCCTAAAATTAGAAAATAGTCAATTGAAACAATTTAAATTTAAAAAAAATGGAAATATAAAAAAAAGATACAAAGGAAATTAAAAAATAGTGACAAACCTAAATTCAGACAATTCTAATAAAAGACATCAAGGGTATTTGACTTATAAACTAATGAACAACTATGAATATAAAAAAGCTTTGCAAATGAACATCTCTTATTACGGACAAGAAAATTCGGAAATCTCTCAATTTGGACATCTCTCATTAAAGAATACAAAAAAAAAAAATAAAAAATACAATATTCATAGATTAAAAAATTAAAAAATAAGTAATAGCTCAAATAAACACGCCGTAATGACCCTCGTCATAATTTTTTAATCTATGAATATTGTATTTTTTATTTTTTTTATTCTTTTTTATTTTTTTTATTCATAGATTAAAAAATTAAAAAATAAGTAATAGCTCAAATAAACACGCCGTAATGACCCTCGTCATAATTTTTTAATCTATGAATATTGTATTTTTTATTTTTTTTTTGTATTCTTTAATGAGAGATGTCCAAATTGAGAGATTTCCGAATTTTCTTGTCCGTAATAAGAGATGTTCATTTGCAAAGCTTTTTTATATTCATAGTTGTTCATTAGTTTATAAGTCAAATACCCTTGATGTCTTTTATTAGAATTGTCTGAATTTAGGTTTGTCACTATTTTTTAATTTCCTTTGTATCTTTTTTTTATATTTCCATTTTTTTTAAATTTAAATTGTTTCAATTGACTATTTTCTAATTTTAGGCCTTTTCAATTTTACTTTTGTATGATAATATGATCTAATAATTTAGTAAATTTCTTTATATTGAACTATAGTTATTTGATATTGTTTATTTTTAAGACTGTAATTATAAGGAGACTAATATTTTATTTATTTTCTTTTAATTGAAACGTCAAACTTATTTGAAATATTTTATTTGTATAGTTTTTAATATTCAAATTATTTCTCTGGTGATTTACTACATATGAATTTTTCATCTTTTATTATGTTTATGTATAGTAATTTTTATTTGGATAAATTTCTATAATTATGTTTGTCTGAGCTTACAATTATTTATTTTATGTGAATTTTATTCATAGTTTCGTTTATTTCTTTTATTTTCTAAACATATTATTAATTGAAATTTTTAGTGAGAGATGTCCAAATTGATAATTTTTTATTTTACTCGAATCATTGTCAACCGTTACAAATCAATGACAACGACTGTATAAAAACTGAAAAATATGTTGTGGTAACAAATGAGTATATTTATAGCAACAAATTCATTAGTTGCATTAGTTAATGCAACAAAATGTTTCAAGTTGTACTAATAAACCAGTTTGTTGAATCACAAAATCAATTGAGGAGCTGATTTTCAAAAGGGTATCTTTTCATTTTTGATTAATCGAGACGAAAAACTGGTTATCTTCAATTCTAAATATTTTTATCGAACTTTTTCAATTTTGCTATAAAGTGATATCGGTTATGAAGCTATAATTCGATTTTCATTTAGGAATCTTTATAATTCTCGAAGTAATTAATATTTATAAGTTCAAAAAATTGCTTTTTTAAAATATGAAAAGATATTCTTTTGAAAATCAGCTCCTCAATTCGCTTCTCTAACAAAATCATTTTGTTGCTGCAATGAAATGATTTTGTTGCTGTTAAAAAATGATTTTGTTGTTGTAACAAAGTGATTTTGACGTAATAACAAAACTAATTTGTTGCTTTTTAAATGTATTCTTATAAAATTTACTGTAACAAATTTATGAGCCCAAAAAGATAAAACGAGCTCCAATCTCAAAATTTTACCTCCTACCGTAGTCGCTCATAACCTTGGTAGTTTATGCGACTTTAAATAAACTAATGAAAAAAAAAAAAAAAAAAAAAATTATTTGTTATTCTAACAAATTCTCATTGTTGTTCTTACGAATTCTTTTTATTACTTCAAAAAATTGTCTTTGTTACTCCAATAAATTCTCTTTGTTAGTTTATTAGAATAATTTTGCTGTTTCAACAAAAAAATTTGTTATGCTAACTACAGTATTTGGTCTAAAAATATTGTCGCAGGTACAATAACGATTAGTAGCGAAATTTTTAAGTTTTATTGAAAAAAAATTTTTTTCAAAATTTTACGTCAACAATATCTCACGAATAAATTAAAGTTTCAAACGGCATTCGACGTCATTTTTTAAAGTTAATACTTAATTAGGATATAGAATTGATCGATAAAGCAGCTCGAAAGTTTATTTCAAAAAACATAATTTTTACTTTTTTTTTTAAATTTTTTGAAACTTATCGCACTAAATCGGTTCTAGCTTTTAGAGAATCTGGGTTCAGTGGAACCCTCCGAATGCCACAAATCGCGATTTGATCGGTAGATCCGTTCAAAAGTTATAAGAGGCTTACACATACCTCATCGCAAAAATATTAAGAATAGCCTCCTAGGAATTCAAAACGTAGAGATCTGATGAAAACTCGATTTTCGAAAATCGGGATGAAATCACGATCTTTCCAATTTTTTTAAATTTTTAATTTTCTTAGTAGGAAGTTAAAATCAATTTAATTTCATACCTAAAAATTAAATTTAATCAAGAAATTGTTTCTTGATTTCGCAAAATTTTTAACTCCGTTAAAAATAATTAAAGAATATTCATACTTCAGTCGAGAATTTATTTTTTTTTTGTGTTTCGTTTATAAACATGAGGGGAACTTATAAACATATCGTAGGCGTATAGACGGATGTTAACAATGAATTGGAAATTTGTACTTTGTCTTGCTTACATGATTCCAGTAAAAATATCCGGCAATTGTATACCACTTATATTGCACGCGATGATGATTTTCTCTTTATAAATAAAATTCATGTTCAAAAATAGATTTTGAGATTTTATAATTCAGATCTAAATCGATCATTATTTTTTAGCTTTTTATAATAAAATTACAATTTGTTTAATAATAGAAAAAATACACTGAGAGAAAAAATTTCTTTTGAAAAAAAAAATGAGCAATGTTGTAATGAGAAATTAATTTGTAGAAAATTTTGAATAATTTAATTTCTTAGCTGAAAAAATAAAACTTTCTTGTTGAAAAAAAAATTGTTTTTCCTCAAATGAAAAAGTGTTTTTGGAATTTCATGTCACAATCATTAGCACTTAAAATTTTATTAGGTGATATGAAAAATTTAGTTTGCGATGTGAGATGAAACACAATCTTAAACTGCGGTCACAAATGCTATAATGGTATTAATAAAAGCTTCTAAAAATAGTTTATTACACATCAAGAGAATATTCCACTCAGATAGTATTATAATGATACTATTATTGATGTGAGGTGGAATACGACAACTTCACTTACTGCAGTAAGCATGCTTTGCTATAAAAACAATGTTAATTTAAGATTTGTTATAAGTTGTAGTCTATAATTAAATACAGAAAGTGAAGTTATTGCCTACTTTATAAATATGCAGTAACTGAATTTATTGCCTTTTACGTTCTAATCTAAATACGGCTGTATAGATTTTGTATCTCTGAAAAAAGAATTTTGAATCAGTTCTCACACATGCACATATTGACTGCAGTAAACATGTTTATTAGTCAAGTGTACAGTTTATATTCTACGGTTTATATTGTAGTATTTTTAGCTCCCCACGATGAAAATCAATAATTATTAAAAAATAGGGAAGTAATTGTTTTCATCCTAATTTTTAAAAATCGTTGAAGTTTTCATCGAATCTTTACGTTTTGAAGTTCTAATAAAAAGCTTATAACTATTTCTACGGTGTGTGTGTGTGTGT
>JZSA01001641.1:0-120042 GCA_000956155.1 Cotesia vestalis
GTGTGTGTGTGTGTGTGTGTGTGTGTGTGTGTGTGTGTGTGTGTGTGTGTGTGTGTGTGCTTTTGAACTGCGTGATTGATCGAAATGCCGTTAAAAGTATTCCAAAAGTATTCTTTGAACTCAGATTTTCTGAAAATTGAAAATGGTTTGGTTCAATATTTCTTAAGAAATTGCAAAAAAAAAATTTCAAATTTTTTTTCTTTTTTGAACAACTTTAAAACGACTGTACTGATGAATTTAAAATCCACTCAACTCTTCTATTTGATAAAAGACATTGACTGCTCCCAGTCGCATCGGAATTAGTTGATCCGTTGAAGAAATATTGTAATTTAAAATTTTCGAAAAAAGTCATTTGTCAACACAATTTTTTCGAGCTCTCGAATTACCTACATCTAGATAAATGTTTTACGATATATTGCCGAGGTCAAGATATTTTTTTAGCTTTTCGATAACAAAAACACCTCATTACTTAGGAAACTTTAACATCAAATGTAATTAAATATTGCTAGTATCTGCACTGATAGAAGGATTTATTTGTTTTAAAAAAATATTTGTTAATAGTTAACAAATCATTTATTAGAGACCACTTTTTAGTATTAAACAAATATTTCTTAGTATTTAAAATGATTTGTTTGTATTTAATAAATCTGATATTCATTTATTAAATATTATTAAATCTTTTTAAATACTAAGAAATATCTGTTAAGGACTAACAAATGGCTTCTAATAAATGATTTGTTAAATATTAACAAATCTTTTTAACTACAAACAAATCCTTCTATCAGTGTGAGAAATTCAAGTTTTTGATTAAGTTTATCTATAGTTATAAAAGCTAATTAAATTTAGTTCTTCAGTGTTGCTTATAGAACGAATTTTATTTTCGAAGCGCATTTTACCAATCCATCAATATCATTAAGCCATTAATCATTTTGCTGATGAAGATCTACTTTGCCGCATCTTTGGGATGTACTTTTTGGTAATTAGTTTACATTAGGGGTACTGAAAATTCAGTTTTATATTAAAGTTACCTGAGCGCTTAAAATTGCACTTACACAGTAAAAAATTTTGCGTCATTGCGTCAAAAAACTTAGTGTTAAAAATTTTTGTGTTAAATATTTCACACTTTTATGTGTAAATTTAACATTTATTCTGTTCAATCAACACAAAAAAGTGTTAAATATTTAACATTGAGGCAAAATTTTTTACTTTGTACTTTTAAAAATAAATTGATCAGACCGAAATTTTTGGAGAGATTTGAAAAATTTACTTTTTTCGATTTTTTTCGTCAACGATATCTCACGAACGAATCAATCGATTTTGACAGGTCCAGCGGCAATTGACGTGGTTTTTTAGTGTTAAGAGCTCATTAGTTTTTTAAATCGATCGGTAAAGCCGTTAAAAAGTTATTCTAAAAAAACCACAATTTCAAAAATAGTATATTACGACCCTAGGCCAGAAAGTTGGATTTTCTGGCGCGTGGGATATAGATGCCGAGGCGAAGCCGAGGCATCTATATTCCATGCGTTAGAGCATCTAACTTTTTGGCCATGGGTTGTATACTATTTTTCTTGATCCCCATCCGAAAATACGGAAACACGCGGGGGCGGGGGGAGGCGCCGCCCGACTTTTGCAGAGCCGAGGCGAAGCCGAGGTTTTGCTGGTCGGGGCGGGCTTAAAAAAATATATCATCAATAATTTACAATTAGTCGCACGATCATTAAATCCTGAAATGAAAAATTGAGAATAAAAAACACATAAATTAATAAACTGTCTTGGTGCGGACAATTTCTTGAGCTTCTTGATCAAAATTCCTCAAAACCTCCTCCTCGTCCAAGGAATCATCAGATCATGAATCATCCATATCAATATTATTAGCACAACTGGCCATTAACACTTTCGCACTTTCACAACCTCCAAAAGTTTAACAAGCGAATGAATATACTAAACAGCATACTTGTGAATATAGCTATTGTACTAGCGAGCCAGAAAAAAAACGTAGTCCGCCAGAGCGCGCTGTAATTCAAGTAAGCCACAAAAATCGTACTTTCTGGAGCGAAGAGCTGCCAGAAAGTGCGTATTTTCGGGTAGGGGATCAAGAAAAAATTTTCTATACTGTCTTTTATTATCATTTCCATTACTGTTTAATTACTGTTATTATTACTATGTATTCATTTATATGTAAGATCCTTAGGGAGCCACGGCTTCAGGATCTAAAAATTTTGATAAATAAATAAATAAATAAGTTATCTGTTAGTTAATAATTTTTACAAATAATTTTGTGAATAATTAAATGAAAATATTTTACTTCCCTGGGTGTGTAATATACTATTTCGTAGTTCAAAAGTTATGAGAGGTTTACATACATCCAGACTAGGGTGCATTGTTTTTCCAACTATTTTTTTTTTCGGTCCCATCGTAAAATTTTGTTGCAAGTACAAAAAAAAAAAATTTTCCGGCAAGTTTGGGCCTTTAATATCAATATCAAGTCTTCGACCAAGGCGTGTAGAGATTTCCCATTAAAAAAACACAGAAACTCTGATTTTTAAATTTTTATATCTCAGTGGCATTTCATAGCATCGTTTCGACTATGTACGAATTTTTTTAGAATTGAATGCTCTACAAAAGTGTCCATTGCAGCTAAGCCGTAACTCGAACCGGCGAGGTAGTACAGGGTCTTAAAAACCACGTCAATTGTCGTCAAACATGTGAAAACATGTTACTATGTTCATTAAAACTTTTAGAATTGATTCATTAATGCGTTTCACAAAATTAAAAGAGAAATACAAATACAAAATAATTTGATATTACATTAAATTGATGAATTTCGATATTTTTACTATCAATCAACTTTTGTGAATACCACCATGAATATAAAAACCAGTAATGTCATAAAAAATTTTATAATAAAATTAAGAAGAATTATTTATGACACTAGTTTTGGATAACTTTAAAACTAGTGTATTGATTGATTTTAAAAATTAATCAGTTCTCAAACTTGAAAAACAATATCAATTGCCTTAAATCGCATCAAAATCAGTTGAAGAGAAATTGTTTTTGGAAAATTAGGAAAAAAGTGTTTTTTATTTATTTATTTATTTTTTTTTGTATACACTGAAAAAAGTTTTCTTGCTCGACGGGCAGAAAGCGTCGACTTTCGGCCCGCTGCGCTAAACGAAAGTGCCGCTTCCTGCCTTCATCGAGCAAAAATAGTATATTACACCCCACGGGAAGTAAATAAGAAAGCTTCAGATCACATGTTTGTCAACCTCGGCTTCGCCTCGGCCGACAATTACATGTGATCTGAGACATTTCATACTTTACTTTCCTAGGTGTGTAATATACTATTCTACTCGGCACTATCTAATGTATTGCAGCGAGTGCATCGTTATGGGTACAATCTATATAGCTACAAGTAGCAGTCTGGATATAGCGACCGTCACGAACCATTCGGGTGCCATTCACGATACCATTGCTACCGTTAGTATACAGCTTTCCCAACGCCATTATCCTCTAAATAGCAATGTTTGTATTGTGACAGTAGTAATATCGTATCGTGCAGAGCCGGAAACTTTTCTTTCAGTGTAACTTCCAAATTTCTTTCTCGATCGTTCAGCAGGTAGGAAATACTCTTTTTACTTGGTAGGTAAGAAATAATTTCATTATGATTGAAAAACTCCGTCGAATATCGCAAGCACCATAAAAAACGGTTGATTTGATCAGAAGATATCATAATAACAAACTTTCAAAAAAGTATGTTTCCAACAAATACTAGAATTTCAAGCTCAAAAAAGTATAAAAGTTATATTTTTGCGCTCGACGAGCTCGAAACTTTAGAATAAACGATTTCTCGAGCGTTTTGAAATCGTACATAGGGGGAAGTTTTCGGAATGGCCTGTAGAGTTAACAGTTTCCCGGATTTTTTTTCTTTCGATTTGCGGAACATTACGTTGAGTTGTATTGTTAAAAAATTTTTAGAGCTTTTAGGAGTAAAAAATTTTTTTAATGAAATTTTTGGGGTTCTCCAGTTTGTTCGCTGCCTCTTTTTTAAGAACATGCAGTACAGTCTGATGTCGGTAATTCAGTCTGGACCAGTGACAACAAATGCCAATTGAATGTATTGGTTTGTTTATTTGAAACACATGTAAATACACCGAAGGAGGTTGTCAGACTAATTGTAAATACTCTAAACACTGCTTAAAAAAATAAACTAGATAATTTACTTTTGCACGCCTCATAGCATGAAGCGCGTGAGATAATGCTGAACTCCCGCATCCTCAAGGTCGAGAAAAATTGTGATTTTTTTAATATACAATAATATGAGTAGATTTACATCGAGAAAACACTTGTCGTAAATAATGTCATACTGTTTAAAAATCATTTTATGTTGCAACCTTGAAAAAAAAATGTTTCGAAAAAAATTTTACAATTTTAAAAAAGTTCGATATACTGGTGCCGTATTTGAATAATTGGTGGAAGACTAACGAGGAGCAATTTGAAGACTTGAACTACGATGTGTTCCTCTATTCATTCCCGTAAGTTTTTTTATTGTTAAATTATACGTAAAATTCAAATTATTAATTTGTGAATTATGATTTTGTCCAACTTTTCCGACTATTTAGTTAGTACCTGAGTGGGGAAAGCAAGACTGGAGAAGAAAGAAGACCAGTGTGTCAGTAATCTATTTGAGAATGACCGTTATGCATATCCAATAGAACTCTCTTGTTCGTGAGTATCATAAATATCATTGTTTTTAGCTACTGATATTTTTAATTGAGTTTTGGAAATCTTGTAGACTTGAAGTCGCTCTCGACCAAGACAGGAAAAATTCTCATTGGTACACGTTCGAAATATATATTATATTTGGAACAAGGTAACTGAATGGAGAAATTGGACTGCTCGAACTGTGGAGGAAACCCTGGTTAAAAATACTGATTATAAAGAATTGAGAAGCGGTCACTCCATGCAAACTGTATATCTATGTATACAAACAAAAGAATTGAAATTATTGAAAAGGATTCGAATTTCATCATTTTTAATTCTTTTCAATCAATATTTTTAAACAGAGAAATTACCGTCGCAAAAAATATTTCTGTCTTCAAAAGCTCACAGATAAGGATAATGAATATGATGATGAATAATTGTAAATGTAATAAATGGAAAAATGAATGGTGATTGTTGAGATCTTGAAAATAATTATTGACAATAAAGTTCAGTTACAAAAACGGGATATTTTTTGTTTTTATGAGATATCGCATTCAAAATGTCAAAAAAGCGTATTAAAGCAGTTAGTCCAGTAAAGTACGTGCCAAACAAAGACACAACAAACGGTATGGCTAATTAGCTATTAGAGCTAACAACCTTAATTATGTTTAATTTTCACGACGATTTTTAAACAGCTGGAAGGAGTAAAACTGATATTTCTTGAAAGAATTATTTTTAAATTTGACAACCTTAAAAATGGATAAACACAAATAATTCCGAGTTGCATTTTTTTGGAAATGATTTTTTAAAAACGATAGTGAATTATTAAATAAAGACTTTGCCAATATTTCAAACTAAAAATAATGAACAATACTAACCAGTGTCCAAGCAGATGCCCATAGTAAGTTCCTCCAATAATGGCTGAATTGTAAAAGGGCCATTTAATTCACATGATAAATGATTTCACACACTATACTAACGTAAAAATTTGAACCAACAATTAACGTAATTAATTATCATTAATTTTTTTTAAGACTTCAATGTACTTCGATATATATTTCACAACTTCTTTTTTAACTTATCAAATTTTTCTGACTTATAAACTTTTATTTTTAATCTTTATCTCAGTTTACAAATAAATCACTTCACCCGTGATACTTTAATTTCTTCAAACGAATAATATAATCGTGATTAGTTGACGAAAAAATAGTCTTGTAGTTATTTTTCAAAACTTTATTTACTAACTTTTTAAACACTAAACTAAGAATGACTAATATCAACATGTGTACTTTACGATGACCTTCTTAGGTCTCTAACTGATGACATTTCTTCCTCGCTTTTGAATAATTATTGACTTTGTTCAAACTAAAGTTCAACGTGCAAAAACGCTCTTATTACGTTTCAAGCATAAATAATTATTTGAATCACATTCGTTAAGATTATGAATCAATATTATAACTTTAACTGACATAACAGTTCACAATTTAAACATAAAATGTAAAAGTCAGTAAAGTGAATCAAAAACTGAAGTAAAAACTCAGAATATTTCATAAAACTCAGGATCGTAACCGTTAAATACTGAATACGATAGTTTCGAATCTTTATGTGTGAAGCGAACTTAAATAAATATACTAATGATTGAAATCAACTATTTTATTTAAAATGGCTTTTATTTTTTTTTCTGATGATATCTTTGTACTAGGTACCACAAAGTTATTTTTCCGAGCGTATAAGTATGTAACTTTAATCGGTGTTTTTTAATCGTACTGACGAGTAAGTTTTGACGGACAGTCGAGGGTAGGTACCCTTCCAACCATACATGTGGTCACTATGGTTACTACTATACTGCGATTGCGCTCTAATTGTCAACCTTTGTATATATTTACATATTTATTAATGATTGTATCGCTTATTGAGAACTACGTATTATAGATTTATTTCAAATATACCATTTTATTACGGAAAGAATTTTTTTTTCTAAAATTCTGTTCTTTTTCAGTGTTATTGATTTATTTTTTCCAATAGTTGTGTGATTGTTTGGAACGAAAATGTAAAAATTTTTCAATTAAAGCGTTTTTAAAGCACATTTGATGAACATAATTTGTATTCATTTATAATTTATCAATATTATTTCAGTAATTTAAATGCCATTACAATATTGACCGGAGTTATTTGATGATTAATGACAATATTAACTAGAAGGAAAAGAGTTTGTTTATTTTTTCAAGCAAATTCTGTTATTTGTTTATCAAAATATGAATGCTTTACTAATTTTGAACGATCAAAAAAGCACTGTTGATCTTGTATGGGTTAAAGGTTTGATTTTGCACAGAAACAAACATTAAATATTATAACACCACGAGAAAAAGTTTTTATATATCTTTATATATATAATTCTTCTGTGAGTGTGTATATCACTAAACTTCTCTCAAACGACTGGACCGATTTTGATGAAGTTTTTTGTGTGTGTTGAAGGGGATCTGGGAATGGTTTAGATTCACAATTTTGTCCGCTGGACAATGTTTTTTTAATTAATTTTTAATTTATTAGTAGTTGTTGATTTTGGAATGTTTTACATTGGATCCGACAGACAGCGCTACCATCGCAGTGTCAAATTAAAGACGTGTAGACAGGACAACGTCTGTCGGGTCCGCTAGTCTTCTATATATATATGAGAGATTTTTAGCTAGATAGTGACTCATCACGATATCTCTGGAACTATAAGGTGTAGAGACTAAAAATTTAGTAGGAATATTACTTTTGCCATGCAGAGATCAGCTAAGAACGGATTTTAAAAAATTTCTTCCCCAAAGAGGTTTGCGGGGGCGATAACAATGAAAAATTCCCGTTTTTAAACTATAGCTCCATAGACTCCAAATTTAGTAGAAATCTTCTGTAAGAGATGTAGAAATAGTCTATGAACGAATTTTACAATAGATCACCTCACAGGGGGTTACGCGGGTGGGTTAATACCAATTAATAATTGTTAATATAATGAAAATTTTTAATTATCAAACTACACTGAGAGAAAATTTTATTTAATAGTAATAAAATTTTATTGGTATTTAATAAAACGTTTATTTGGCTAATAAAGAGTAAGGGAAAATAAACAAGTAGGTTAGGTTAGGATGTCTCGTTGGAACATCTTTATACTATTTATTTATTAAAAGATTTTACATTGAAAATATATTTGAATGTATTATAATTAATTGATAAATATTAATTTTTTTTTTTAAATTATTTGTTTTAATGACTTAATATTCGTATGAAAAACACATATTAGTATTTGAGAAAATTTTATTAAATACTAATAAAATTTTATTAAATACTAATAAAATTTTATTAAATACTAATAAAATTTTATTAAATACTAATAAAATTTTATTAAATACTAATAAAATTTTATTAAATACTAATAAAATTTTATTAAATACTAATAAAATTTTATTAAATACTAATAAAATTTTATTAAATACTAATAAAATTTTATTCATATGGAATATAATTTTATTACTATTAACTAAGTTTTTTTTTTAAGTCCAAATAAACTTTTTTATTACTATTAAATAAAATTTTCTCTCAGTGTAGACGTACATGGAGAAAACACTTTAATTAATGCATCTTACACGCATAAAAATGATTTTGTTGAAATAACAAAAGACGGGATAAATGAAAAATATATTGTGGTAACAAATGGGTATAGTTATAGCAACAAATCCATATTAGTTGCATTAACAAAATGTTTCAAGTTGTACTAACAAACCAGTTTGTTCAATCACAAAATCAATTTGTTTCACTAATAAAATCATTTTGTTGCTGTCACAAAATGACTTTGTTGCTGTAACAAAGTGATTTTATTACAGTAACAAAACTAATTTGTTGCCAAAATATTTTCCAAATCCTCAAAAGCTTATCACCAAAATGATTGTGTATAATGATACTCAATGGGTTATTTCAACAAATTCTCATTGTTATTCTTACAAATTCTCTTCATTACTACAACAAATTTTCTTTGTTACTCTAACAAATTTTCTTTATTACTTTAATAGAACAATTGTGCTGTTTCAACAAAAAAATTTGTTATACCAACAATAGGATTTTGTCGAATCAACTAAAAGATTTTGCTTTCAAACTTTTATCAGCCTGTATTCCCAAATATATATTTTTGATATCGATAAAATTATCTAAATTTGTAAAATCAGCTTTCAGAATTTCTTTACAAGATCGGATGTAATCAAGTTTCATATAATTAGCACTGATTTGTTTCACCAATTTTTCTACTTCCGGCTTTAAAATGTGCAAAAGAGGCTTTTCTGACTGAAATAAGGTATTAAAATCAGTTGTTAATCCAAGAATATAAGACATAAATTCTAGATAAATTATCGTAAATTTATTCTCCATGGTAGACAACATATCTTCCGTCGTTTTTGATGGATCATCAAAAACAGTTTGTCTTAGATAATGATTTAATGGAACATATTGTTCCAAGATACGATCAACACAGCCTTTAACCGATAGCCAGCGAGTTTGTGCTAATGTCAGTATTTTATGAATTTTCACTCCAAAAAATTCTTGGAATTCTTTAAACGTATCAATCCGCTTTGCACTTCTATTAAAGTGAGATCCAAGATTCTGAATAAGATCTTCAACAGAACGAGGAAGCTTTAAGCATGCTTTATTTGCAGATAGATTGATCATATGACAGGAACACTTAATGCATGCTATATGAGGTAAATCCTTCTTTAGTAAAGAAAATACAGAATGATTTACTCCTGTCATCGTATTACATGTATCAGAAGAAAAGCCTATCATGTTAGTGAATGGTATTTTTCGAATTGACAACATTTTTTTCAGCCCTTCATAAAGTTCATTAGCAGTACCACCTGGTAATTCAATCATATCTAAAAAATGAGTTTGAACTTCCATTTTTTCTAGATTGTAAAAAATTATTGTAAAAGCGCACTGCTTTTTTACACTTTTATCGGTAGTTTCGTCCATAATTATTGAATAATAAATTCCTTGTGTACACAGTAAATTTACAGTTTCATTTGAAAATGCTTCACTTAAAATATTTTTTACAATTGACGTAGCTTTGGTTCGTCCCAAGGTCATTTTTTGAGCGATTTTGGAATCTGCGAATACATTGGCACACAGTGGAACCAATGTATCGACGAGAAGAAATGGTAAGTCGTTCGAAGCCAACATTGCTGCAATTTTGATTTCAGCCCGACGTGTTTGAGTTTCTAAATCAGACAGTTCCGAGATTGATGTTAATTTTTTAGACAAATTGACATCTTTCCAACATTTTTTATGTTGATCAGACTCTAAATGACGAATTAAATCGCTTCTGTGGGCTGATAGTGTTTTTACACAAACAGTGCATTCAGCTAGATCGTGGCCATTTTTTGATTCTGAATGTTTCATCTTCAACCATCCCTTAAATTGACCCTGATTCAACCAGTTTTCATTAAATTTGTTGAGTCGTTTTGGTGTTTTTCTTTTTTTGACTTCAATTGATGTTTCTCCGCTTGTACTAGTACTGCTACATAGAACTTCATTACTGACCACTTCATTGTCCATTACCATTGACTAGAAAATATAAATAAATTAATCAAATTGAAAAAAAATTGAGTTATAAGAAATATATTCATCTGATATAAAATTTCATAAAAAAATTAAATATTTACACTTGCATGTATATATACATTTAAAATACGAAAAAAAAAATTATTAATTATTTACAAATATTTTAGTTAAAATTAAATCACTAATAACTTATAATGTTTGTACTTGATAAATAAATTTTACTTATTTATCATCAATTGAATATATATTATTGACTTACCTCATCATCTTTATCGTCGCCTTTATGACGTTTTTTTTGCAACCAACTATCCATACTTAAAAGCCAGTAAGAATAATTTTATTTCTAGAATTAATTTTAATTTCTACCAAATGTATATTATTTGTAATTTAAAATACACTATGAATACCGTATTCAAAATCGTGAAAAAAATAAAAACAAAAAACTTGTTATTCTTTCCGGCCCGAATATACGCAACTTATTGTAAACTGAAAATTAAAACAATTGAACAGCGACAGAACATATGATTAGCATTTACAATACAACAATAAAGTAAAGTAATGTACGTTCACATTATTGATAACAATTGCTTTCAAAAGTTAAAAAAAAAAAAACGATTAAAGTGATTATAATTAAAATTAAAAAAAAGCAAAGTAAATAAATATTAAAGACATTCAAATACTAGCAGTGTACAATGTTACATTTGATAATTGAAAGCCTGTAAGGTTTTTAAAAAACATAAATTTAACTTAAAAAGTAAAATGCAGAATAATGTTCAAGAAATTGATCCTGTAACGGATAAATTTGGTGACATGAAGATTGTTATAATAAATAACAAGAATTATTATGTATTAAAAACAAAACAAGGTAATTAACAAGTATAAAATTGTTATTGAAATTTAATCATGCTAAAAATAACTTTGTATTATATTTGTAATTTATAGAAAATATTTTATATTTAAGGTGAATTCATTTTCGTGCTTTGCCATCTAATGCCTTTTGAATTTGAAAAGGAATTAGAAATTTCTAATGGGAAAAATGAACAGGAAATAGAAGGAGTAGAAAATGAAGATGTTCTAATTACCGACGAAAGATTGGCGTGGCAAGATGAGCGGGAAGAATAAAATTGTACCTGAATAAGAAAATAAATTTTTTTTGATCGAATTTAATCTCATTTATATTTAAAATATTATAAATTAATGAATTTAACAATTTTTTTTAGAAATAATAATGAAACTTCCTCAATTCCCCACAATTCCCCAAAAGTTTTATTCCCCATTTTATACCCACATAACTACAAAATTCCCCTTATTTTGGGGAATTCCCCACGGATCGGCAATACTGATATGGATTGCGGAGGTGGGTGTTAACAATGAAAAATCCTAATTTCCAAAATATAGCTTCTAAAAACTCTGAATTTGGTCGGAATCTTTTATTTCTTATGTAGAAATCATCTCAAGATAAATTTCAATAATATTTCTTCCGATAGGAATTGCGGGGGTAGGTGTTAAAATCAAAAATTTTAATTTCCGAACCGTAACTTCTACAGGCTCTAAATTTGATAGAAATTTTCGTATATGATGTCAAGTTCAGATAAGAATGAATTTTGTCCAATTCCAACCCCAAAAGGGATTGCGGGGGCGTTAACAATGAAAATCTCTCATTTCCAAACAATAGTTTCTATGGAATCGAAGTTGTTTTGGAATCTTTTATTTATAATGTAGAAATCATCTCAAAAAGGATCTTAAGAAACTCCTCCCCCATATTGGAGTGTGGGGTCGTTAACTCTTCGTCACTCGCTCAATGCGCGCGGCGCCGCCTTTTTTACAATTATGCAATTTTCTTATAATTACAGTGACGGATGACGTCGAAAAAATTAGAATACTTGAATTAGACATTCTAAAAGAATTTCTAGCATTAGCCGCTCCTAAGAAATAAATTATTTTGTTAAAAAAAAATATTTTCATGCAAAAGAAATTGAAAAGCGGCGCGACGCCGCCCAGTGCGAGTTAGTAACCGGTAAATGTCCGCCGCGTGTTGCTGCCAACTTGTGTGTGGTAATATTCTCTTGTACGATATACACGGAAAAAAAAGTTTTCTGCTCGGCACTATCCACTGTATCGTAAACAGCGTATTGCTATTGTCACGTTACAACTCGTGAACGACGCAAAACTGTATCGTACGTAGTATTTGCGTTATAAGCCCGAACATGCACTATACTAGAGATATTAACATTGGGGATTTAAAGTTTAGTCATTTTTACAATATGGCATTTATGAGGAACGATTCAAGGAATCGCTGTTACAGCGATTCAATTGTATCGTAGATATTCTCATCCATATAGCAACGGTCAGTGAACGTATGGTAAATATAACGAAACGGATCCCGATAGTTACGATCCACACTCGATGCGCCGGTCCTTAGCGTCAGTTTCTAACCTCATTTTATTGTGTGATCTGTAGTTATTTACGCGACATTAATTTATATATATTTACAGTGATTTTTTTCTGATGGTGCTAATATTCGATTAATTATGGACGAGTGGGTACGAAATAAATTAATTGAATGGAATGCTGAAAAATTATTTGATATTTTCGAAGGTAAGTTTAATCATTTATATTTTAAACGTTCTTATATTTGTATGTGTCGATTGAATAACCTTTTCACTTGGTATTAATTTTTTGTTTTTGTTATCATTTTTAAAATAACAGTGAATGTTTTATATTTTACCTTTATAACTTATATATAAATGTTACCTTTAATTATTTATTTGAAATGGCGGTTTGTTTGTAATTAAAAAATTAAATAAAATGTTCAAATATATTTTCGATTTTGTTTTTATTAACCCTAAATTTAATCCAAGCAAAAAATATTCTAGCTAATGTCTAAAATTTTATATTAAACCATTATTGTTTTTATTGAATTTTTAACACGAGCACTAAAGGATTATGTCATAATTAAATCACTACTTATAATACTACATTATTTGATAATTCATGAAATTATAAATTAAAACATTCTTTGGGGCTACAATTTTTTTTACAAGTAATATTTTTAATTGTTAGATTGAGAATATTCAATTGAATTTGTAAAATATTTTATAATAACTGTTTTATATTTTTATAGTATTTTAAGTTATTTATTCAATTTGACAGGTCAAGGTTAGGATTTTTGTTTTCTCAAGTAGACAAAAAAAAATTAATATAACTCTATATACAACAATTTCTTTATCGATTGAATATTTGGGCTGTTCAAATTTATCGATTCGTCTGTATAAATCGTTATTGATAACATAAAAAATAAACAAAGCCAATTGAGTTTCTATGTTATTGTGCCGTATACGATCCGATAGATCGCTATAGTTACGAAACTGGATGGTAACCGTCGCGGTCCAACTTGACTATCCGTAGATCGTGTCTGGCGCGATCCAACGTTACGATCTGATGTATCGTAACGCGCGTATCGCGTCAGCAGCGATACCGTATCGTGCGCGGCAGAAAACTTTTTTTTCAGTGTAGATATATAAATAGTTAGGTTTGACATTTAGGTATTCTCTCTTAATAGAGATACATTTTTTTATTAATAATTAACAATAATTTTACTTGTAATAAGTATTTTGTCTCAAACAAAAATATGTTATTTAAATATTAATTATTATATTTACAAATATATATTTATATTATATATAATTTGTGTATAATATTCAAGAAGAATTTCGAGGTTATAACCACAACAGGTAATTACCTGTTTAAAAAAGAGAATTAAAAAGGATTGAAAAACCACACATTTTTGAACCTATTAAATACTTTTAATACTCTTAATTCTCCGGAGAATTAAGATATAACTACAACTGAATTCTTTTTGATTCTCCTTTATCCGGCGAAACAATTTTTATCATTTAAGGATTAAAAAAAATTGAATAGGATTCAATATTTCTAATACTAATTTATGCTTTTTAATTCTAAAATAATGAAGCAATTTCTGTTCCTGCAAAGAATTCGAAAGAATAAAAAAAAATTCAAAAAAGTTCAATACTAACTTATACTTTTCAATCCTAAAATAATATTGAAATTTTCGTTCTCTTCGAAGATTCAAAAGAATTAAGGAGAATTCAAAGAATTTAATACTAACTAATTCTTTTTAATGCTAAAATAATATTTTGATTTTGTTCTCCCGGAGAATTTAAAAGAATAGAGGAGAATTCAAAAAAGGTTAATGCCAACTAATTCTTTTGAATTCTTAAAAAATATTAGAATTTCGTTCTACCGGAGAATTCAAAAGGATAACAAAGAATTTAGAAATGTTTAATTCTAACTAATTTTTTTTATGCTATAATAATATTCTAATTTCGTTTTTGCAGAGAATTTAAAAGAAGAGGATAGAATTTCGAAATGTTTAATACTAACTAATTCTTTTTAATGCTAAAATAATATTGTAATTTCGTTCTCTCGGAAAATTAAAAAGAATAAAGGAGAATTCAGAAATGTTTAATTCTAACTAATTCTCCTAAATTCTAAAATCATCTTGTAATGTAGTACTTCCGGAGAATTCTAAAGAATAAAGGAGAATTCAGAAATGTTTAATTCTAACTAATTCTCTTAAATTCTAAAATCATCTTGTAATTTCGTACTTCCGGAGAATTAAAAAGAATAAAGGAGAATTTAGAAATGTTTAATACTAACTAATTCTTTTGAATCCTAAATTAATATTGTAATTTCGTTCTCCCGGATTATTTAAAAGAATAAAAGAGAATTTATAAATGTCTAATTCTAACTAATTCTTTTTAATGCTAAAATAATATTGTAATTTTGTTCTCCCGGAGAATTAAAAACAATAAAGGAGAATTCAGAAATGTTTAATTCTGACTAATTCTTTTGAATCCTAAATAAATATTGTAATTTCGTTCTCCCGGATTATTCAAAAGAATAAAAGAGAATTTATAAATGTCTAATTCTAACTAATTCTTTTTAATGCTAAAATAATATTGTAATTTTGTTCTCCCGGAGAATTTAAAAGAATAGAGGAGAATTCAAAAAAGTATAATACTAACTAATTCTTTTGAATTCTTAAAAAATATTGTAATTTCGTTCTACCGGAGAATTCAAAAGGATAACAAAGAATTTAGAAATATTTAATTTCAACTAATTTTTTTTAATGCTATAATAACATTCTAATTTCGTTTTTGCAGAGAATTTAAATGAATAGGATAGAATTTCGAAATGTTTAATACTAACTAATTGTTTTTAATGCTAAAATAATATTGTAATTTCGTTTTCTCGGAGAACTAAAAAAAATAAAGGAGAATTCAGAAATGTTTAATTCTAACTAATTCTTTCGAATTTCTAAATAATACTGTAAATTCGTTTAACCGGAGAATTTAAAAGAATAAAAGAAAATTCAGAAATGTTTAATACTAACTAATTCTTTTTAATGCTAAAATAATATTGTTATTTCGTTCTCCCGGAGAATTTAAAAGAATAGGAGAGACTTTTGAAATGTTTAATTCTTACTAATTCTTTTGAATTCTAAAATAATATTCTAATTTCGTATTTCCGGGGAATTGTCAAGAATAAAGGAGAATTTAGAAATGTTTAATTCTAACTAATTCTTTCGAATTTCTAAATAACACTGTAAATTCGTTTTACCGGAGAATTTAAAAGAATCGGATAGAATTTCGAAATGTTTAATACTAACTAATTGTCTTTAATGCTAAAATAATATTCTAATTTCATTTTTGCGGAGAATTGAAAAGAATAGGAGAGAATTTATAAATGTCTAATTCTAACTAATTCTTTTTAATGCTAAAATAATATTGTCATTTCGTTCTCCCGAAGAATTAAAAAGAATAAAGGAGAATTTAAAAATGTTTAATTCTAACTAATTTTCTTGAATTCTAAAATAATCTTGTAATTTAGTACTTCCGGAGAATTATAAAGAATAAAGGAGAATTTAAAAATGTTTAATACTAACTAATTCTTTTTAATGCTAAAATATAATTGTAATTTCGTTCTCCCGGAGAATTTAAAACAATAACAGAGAATTTAAAAAATGTTAAATTCTGAATAATTCTTTTGAATGCTAAAATAATATTGTAATTTCGTTCTTCCGGAGAATTCAAAAGAATGAAAAAGAATTTTCAAAAGTTTAATACGAATTCATCCTTTGTAACTCTTAAATAATATTGTAATTTCGTTTCCGTTGAGAATTCAAAAGAATGAAGGAGGATTTAGAAAATTTCAATATTGAAGCATCCTTTCCAATTTAAGTCTTTATTTATTTAGCATTATATAACATTTTATGTTTATTGAACTTCGAAGATATTCGGTTGCAGACATACATAATTATTATCTACACCGCCACAATTTGATTCTGTTGGTTTTATGTTTATATATACAGCTTTAAATGTCAATTTGTTTACTGGTATTATTTCGAATTCTTCTTTCCATTTTATCACTTTCATAATGTGTGTTAATCCATTTAAAGGTGCTAGAATCGCAATATTTGCTACGATAAATGTTAATTCTTGATGTATGTAGAAGTTTTCAATTCTTGCTATTTGATTATCTTCCAAATGAACTACCGTATTATCAGCCTTGTTACTTCTCGTATATTTTTTACCGTGATAAACTGTACCTTTGAAAATGCAGCGATCGAACTCATCTTCTTCCCTATGCTCGGGATTTATTTTTTTATCTGTTATTAGTACCGCACCATCAGCTGTCCTCGTGAAATTAGTTGTAACTTCTCTTCGTTTATTTATTATGCTGTCACAGAAGTGCCAGCTCGTACTATCTAGAACTGTGCAAAGTTTAAATCTGAACATATTATTCCGTAATGATCGATTACAAATTTGATTCATAACGCTTTTCGGACTAGTTACATTTTTTTTTTAAATTGTAGATATGACTTTCGAATGTAAACGCTGAATTGTTGGATAGTAACCCGTTTTTTCGAACACTTTCGACTACGTGCCTTAAGCTATGAACATTAAACGTCATGAACGAATCACCGTAAATTCTTTGACAGTCGCATAAAAAGTACAAAATATCTATTTCGCAAGCCAATAATATTTCATCGGTTAACTTCTTCGACAGTAATTGGTTAATGCTTTTCACTAAAAGTTTATAGGATTCCAACAGTTCGTTATGTAATATACTTGTTAATACAGGGACACTGTAGAACAGCAGCCATGATCGCCATTCCGTGGCTTTCCAAGCCTCTTGATTCTTTATCGTTCGTGGAACTCGATGAATTTCAGTAGGTGGTTTTATATTCAATAAATGATTATCGATCAGTTCCTTGTCTTTCACTGATAAGTACGTAGTTTTCCAAAACCTCCATAGCTGCTTACTTACTCCTAACAGTACACCATGCATGTAGTCTAGAGGAAAACCCCAAACACAATCAAAACCAGGCAAATTAGATAATACTGACATTCCTTTGACACCTCTTACAACACAAGTTTTTTTCTTTTTAATTTTGTTAGCTATCACCTTCGGCTATGGTTTCTTGCATAGTCTAAGGGGACAAATTGTTCGAATGAGGATATTGATAAATGGTTATCTTACAGAATTACTTGAATAAATGGTTCATACTAATAATGAGCCAACTGCAGTCTTACAATGTTTGATAACATTACGAAATGAAAAAAAAATTTATTTAACAGACTTGTTGGAGCGTATCAATGTTTCCGGTACTTTGGAGGGTGGAAGTAGGCAGCGGATTGGGGACAAAAATAGCGAAAAAAATGAAGTAAGTGATAGTTTATTTAATTAATTCTAGCTACTAACAAAATTTAACTTTTTCCAAAATTACCTGTAAATATTTCCAACCACTCTCATTTGTCATGTATTTCATAAAAACATAAAAAAAATGAAAATTAGTTGATATGAATATGTAACATTTTCAGGTATACGCTGGAAATAATCGGTGGATCCCAAAGATGGCGTTCACTCAATTAATGGGAGAAAGTAAGCCATCATTATTCATCAACCGAGCAGCGGATTTCTTTTTTAGCAAAGAGACGCTTTTAGAAAGCTCTGTAACTGGTCAGTTATCTCACCGCTCGAAGGATAAAGATGGTGGAGATATTAAACAGTTGGATCAAAATACTTTGCTCACCATATCAGGTATGCCAATGATTTTTAAACTAAGCTAAATAGTCATAATTAGACAATTTAGCACGCTCCATAATGCGAAGTTTTTGCAGTAGTGATTTATACTCGACATCTCAAAAGCAAACAATTTTTCACTCTCCAACTGTCTTTATGACGAGAATCTTTTGACTGTTTCGATATCAGTTAATGTATATTAATGTAACCTTTCAAATAATCTGCTTTACATTATCAGAAAACCCGTTTTATTTTTCAACGGAATGAAAAACTCTTATCAAAAAAAATTTTACGTGGATTCCCAGGATTTTTTTATGTTGATGTAACTACTTTAACTCTGGAATAAATTAACATAATAAAATGAAGTTTCGTTGATTGTCTTCAAGATTTTGACAACTGTGGTAACCAATTTCATATTAATAGACTAGTGTCGGTAGATGGTATATATAACGGTTTTAAAAAGGTAAAAATATTTTTCTTACATGACTTAAGCGCGAGGCGCGTAGGCATGCTCTACTGTCACCAAACAAACGCAATTTCGATTAAAACGTGTTTTTCATAAATAAAACAACAAAAAATTATTTATTAAAACATACTAAGATGTATAATAATAAATGTAGAACACGTCCAAAAATTTTCTTATCGATTAAATGAGAATTCTCAGGAAAAACTAGTTTTTTTGACGAATTTAATGAATAAAAAAGTGGTATTCACAAGAGATCTGGCGTTGAGGATACTAACTTTGTCAAAAATGAATATAAATCGATTATCATTTATTATTACTCTTATTCTTTTCGAATAGAAATCTTTAATTATTGTTGCAGGTCTGTTTCAACATTACTTGTGCAATTCTCTATTCACTAAATCCTTGGGGCAGATCGACAGAAATCAAGAAATGGGAAAAGTGAAGCAGTACCTAACCAAGTATATTGGCAACTTGAAGGATAAGAATAAACCCAGAGCAAAGAAGCAAATTCAAGTAATACCCGAGGATACTCATTCGAATAACCCGAGCAAAGAAGAAGATGGGGAGGATAATGGAATAACTAATAAAAAAAATTTCTAAGCAATTCCTAACGGCAGTGAAAGTAGCGATGAAGGTGACATTGATTGAAAAAAAATTTAAGACTCAAAACTGACATTTAATGATTTATAAGAGATTGAAATAAATAAATTTTTATATCACTTGATAATTTTTAATGCTACCAGTCTTCTATTACACGATTTTTGTAACCGACTCCTTTGGACTAGATTTTGACCCACTTAGAACGGAAAGATTCCATTTAAACTTCGTAGACTTATCAAGGACCTTTAACAATTCACTAATTTGATAAAATTATACCATTATCATTTGAATCCTTCTTAATAATGATTAAATTATAATTTTCAATTCCTCAGGGAGGATTAAACAGAGTAAAAAGCTTATAATGTTAAATTATTTTTAATTCTATTTAATTCTCTGTAGAAAATTTAAAAGTTTTGAGAATTTCTAAATTTCAATTCTCCTTCATTGTATTTAATTCTCTATAGAGAATTTGGTAATATTTGAAATCTTTCATTGTGAATCGTATTTAATACTATTTAATACTATTCAATCCTTCATGAAGGAGTAAGTAGAATAACAAGCTTATAATGCTGAATTCTTTCTAATTTTAATTAATTCTCTGCGGAGAATTGAAAAGTATTAGAAGTCTTCACTTTGAATCCTTTTTAATACTTTTCAATTCTTCAAGGAGGATTGATTAGAATAAAAAGGTTATAATGCTGAATTCTTTCTAATTTCATTTAATTCTCTGCGGAGAATTGAAAAGTATTAGAAGTCTTCACTTTGAATCCTTTTTAATACTTTTCAATTCTTCAAGGAGGATTGATTAGAATAAAAAGGTTATAATGCTGAATTCTTTCTAATTTCATTTAATTCTCTGCGGAGAATTGAAAAGTATTAGAAGTCTTCACTTTGAATCCTTTTTAATACTTTTCAATTCTTCAAGGAGGATTGATTAGAATAAAAAGGTTATAATGCTGAATTCTTTCTAATTTCATTTAATTCTCTGCGGAGAATTGAAAAGTATTAGAAGTCTTCACTTTGAATCCTTTTTAATACTTTTCAATTCTTCAAGGAGGATTGATTAGAATAAAAAGGTTATAATGCTGAATTCTTTCTAATTTCATTTAATTCTCTGCGGAGAATTGAAAAGTATTAGAAGTCTTCACTTTGAATCCTTTTTAATACTTTTCAATTCTTCAAGGAGGATTGATTAGAATAAAAAGGTTATAATGCTGAATTCTTTCTAATTTTAATTAATTCTCTGCGGAGAATTAAAAAGGATTCAATTTATTTTTAATCCTTTTCAATTCTCTTTTTTAACCAGGGAATTGAATTTTATTTTGTTTTTAATTAATTTTGAGTTAAAATAATGAAAAAATTCTAGTAACAATAGAAGCATTATTAATAATTATAGAATTAATAATATTAACAATAATAATAATAATATCAACAATAAAGAATTTATTAAAATACATTTGAGTAATAATTTTATGAGCAAGCGATTTTTTTAATAAAATTGTTTTTAAAAAAAATTTAGATATTTTTTTTATTGTTATTATTATTAGTAGTATTGAATACTTATTTGAATTCTTTAATAAAAATCGATAAATGATGACAGCAACCGAATACTAAGTTGTTTTGATTTAAGATCGAAATGTTGACAAGACAACGGGCAAGGTGGTTAGCTGCCGAGGAAAAAAAAGAAGAAACATTAGTTTTTAGAGAGGAAAATTCAAATGATTCCTCAGATGACGAAATTTTGCCATCATCAATTGAGAACGCGAATAGTGATGTTACTCCGGATGAAGATGATGATGATGACGACGAAGATGATGATGATGATAATTTTGTCGGTGGTAATGGCAATAATAAAAAGTATGATGATAACAATAACAACGAATCACTTGAAGCCATCTCTGGACCCAATGAATCATCTTATTTAGGTAAAGACCGTACAATGGTATGGAGTAAAACAGAACCACCAGCATCAACAACTCTGCTAAAAAATATTTCGACTGAGGTTGCTGGAGTTAAAGGACCAGCAAAGAATGCTAAATCACCATTAGAAGCTTGGGAGCTTTTTTTTTATTCTTCTGTTATTAAAAACATAACACTGTTCACGAATCAAAGACTAGAAATACTCCAAAAGAGTTTTACACGTCCAAGAGATTGTCTTTTAACAGATGACGAAGAAATTAGAGCTTTTCTAGGGCTATTATATCTATCTGAAAACTTGAAGCTATCACATACGGATACTAATGACATTTGGGCTACGGATGGTTCAGCCCCAATTTATTTTAGGAGTGTAATGAGTGAGAATCGATTCTGCACTCTGCAATGAGCTCTTCGTTTCGATGACGTCAATACTAGAAAAGAAAGAGTGACGTGTGATAAGCTCGCACCAATTAGAGAGTTGGTAGATGACATATCTCGGAAGTTTTTAGATATGTATAGTGTAGGCGAATACGTAACAATTGACGAGATGATGTTTGGCTTTAAAGGTAAATGCGGATTTAAACAATATTTACCAATGAAACCACAATCTTATGGGCTAAAAGCTTTTGCACTAGTAGATTCTGAAATTTTTTACACTTCTGCGATTGAAATATATACTGGAAAACAGCAACCAGGACCGTTTTTCATCGATAATAAACCAGCGACAGTAGTTAAACCAATCTCAGCGTCAATTATCGGTACTGGGCGAAATATTACTATAGACAATTGGTTTAGTTCCATTGGCGTAATAGATGAACTCCAAAAAGAACATCGTACTACAGTTGTTGTAACTATTAAGAAAAATAAGAGAGAACTACTACCTGAATTCGTTAATCCTAAGAAACGTTCTGTTAACTCGTCATTAATTGGGTATAATGAAGGAAAAGTGTCAGTTTCTTACGTTCCTAAAAAAGGCAAATGTGTCGTTGTAGTATCATCTATCTATCAGTCTGGTACTATTGATGTGAATACAGGTGATCAACAAAAACTAGAAATAATAACTTTTTTTAACCGTACAAAGGGAGGTGTTGATACTGTTGATCAGTTGAGAGGAAGTTACTCTGTTGCTAGATGTTCTCACAGATGGCCTTTAACCCTGTTTATGGCATCTTAGATCTTGTAGGCATCAATTCACAAATTATTTACTCTGAAAACACTAATTATACCATACTACGGAAAAAGTATTTAAAATGTTTAGCAATAGAATTAACGAAGCCATGGATGATAAGACATCTACGATGACAATGGACTTGGCTCGCTCATTTCTGACTACCTGGTCAGGTCTGAGCATCGCCAGATCCCCATCAACTCCCTGTACGGTCTTGTTGACCCACATCTCCCCCGCAATCCTCGAAGCCTCTGATATCCGTTTGAGGATCACATCGTGTCTCAACTGATAGTCCGCAGAGTGCGTCATACAGTGATTCAAGACGTGGGGCAAGGATTCAAGATGATATCCGCACACCCTGCAGCGTTTATCTCGCTCTCCCTAGCGTATTGCTCCGTTAAGAAGCAGTACGTTGAGTCGAGCGCGATGGCTAAATCGCCACTCAGCGAAACGGATATACTTTCCATCGCGCAAGCAGAGATTACTCTCCCGATTGCGCGATGTAATCTCCCAAACCTTACCCTGGTCTTTTTTTGCTGTCAGCATCTCCAGGTATTTCATTTGGGCTGCTTTGCGAAGTCTCCAAATAATTTGGGACCTCGAACTAGGTGGGACTGTTACAGTGCGATCCCCAGTATCATTTATTGTAATCGCGAGGCCATTCTCAGCCTCGTCCCACTTCCACTGCACACCCAGTTTTCTGGACAGACGTCTTGTTATAATCCGCACCCTTGTCCAGATGTTCGAGTCACCTTGTTTGTCCCGTGCGAACGGGCCATCCAGTGATCCCGAAAGGAACTCTGCAATTTTTTGCATCGATGGATGGTGAACAGTTATTTTCTGGACCACTTGTTCTAGTGAGGACCTAGCAGTCTCAGCCACATCAGGATCCTTACAGGATAACATCCTGAAGGCCTGAGCGATGGTCAGGATGTCTGCCAAGTCCGCAAGTGGGATGATACCACTCTCCCAGAGTTGATCTACCTCTCCAGGGTTGTGCGTACACAACTTCAGCGCTTGCACGTCCTGGGAGATGTAACCAGCCTTTCACCATCCGTCTGAGTTACTTGTCCATCATGGTCAAGGGTGTTTTATCGACTTTCCCCCCTCGCAGGATGTAATCCATCCGTGGCATAATAAAGGTGCGTAAAGCATCTATTTTCTGCCACGGTGCAAGAAGGGATTCGTCGATGAACTTGCGTCCGCCATCATACCGGTGAGAGTGTTCATGGGGGTTTGGCTGATCTTGAACCCCGTCGGGACACCCAGGTAATCATAGGCTTCTCCCTCTCTCAGTGACTTCATTTCCTCACCGTCAATATAGAATTTTGTGTCTTTCACGTAGCGCTTACTGCCTTTTCCTACAAGATGGAAGGTGACACATTTGGACGGGTTGAACTTAATTCCAACCCGTCTGGCAGCAACGCTCGCGATAAGGAGTAGCTGAGCCATATCTTCCTCTGAAGAGACAGTGAAACAATAGTCATCAGCATACGCACATGACGTAATTCTCTTGCCATTCAACACATAGCCTCGGTTCCGTTCTTCGACTACTCGTAGGACCGAATCAGTGTCAATGTTGAAGGCAATTGGACTTGCCGGACAACCTTGCTTAGTGCCTCTCTTTAGAGGTATGGACGTCGTGAAGCCTTCGCTGGTGCGAACTCTCGTCGTGCACCCAATGTAAAAGCTCTGAATGAGGTCTTGTATTGGCTCCGGAGCGCCAATACCCTCAAACGCGTCGAGTATCACCGCGTGCGGGATGGATCCAAAGGCATTGGATGCATCCAAGCACGCGACGATGACGTCCTTCCCCTCACGAGCACTATCTTCTAGGATCTCCTGAACCACGTAGTTGTGCTCAAGGCACCCCTCGTAGCGCAGGAAACCCTTTTGAGATGGAGTCAGCCTCTTTCCATCGACTACGAAACTCGTAATGCGGTCGGCAATCAGGGCAGCAAACAATATATAAATTGTGTTACCCATCGCGAGAAGCCGCCAGTTCGACAGGTCATTTCTGTCTCCTTTCTTGTGAATTAACACAGTATTGGAGACCTTCCATGATGCTGGTATGGCCCCCAGACGCATGTATATGCGTTGTAAACCGCAGTGAGCAGCACACAGCCTCTTTAGGTCACTGTACTTCAGTCCGTCGGGGCCAGGGGCAGTATCCTGCATCCTGGCTGACCTCCGGCTGACAAGGCGAAAACGCTCAAACAATGGGAAGATAGATGGAAGATGTGCGACACGGGTAGATGAACAGCTCGCCTGACCCCTATTATCGGAACTTGGCTTAGTCGAAACCACGGTGAGACGGACTTTTTTCTAACCCAGTTGCTGATGGGTCGCGGCTCTTTTAACAATTACCTACATAAATTGGGCCTTCGTCATGCTCCAATGTTAAATAACTGCTCGAAAAAAGCTAATGACCTCGAGCTCACGTTTTTCGAGTACGAACACTAGAAAAATCTTAGAGCAAACTTCGAAGCAGATATGAGCAAAGCGCTCAAGCCTGAGACCCTAGGGAACCACATGATACGGAGAGAAGAAGACTGAAATAAAATTTCAGAGAGGAATTAGTAGAACAGAAACAGATGTCATTAGACGCAGCACGGACTGGATTGAAGTAATGCTAACGCGGTTCCAAAATAGTCTTCCCTGCACGAAGTGTAGGGAATAAGGAGAGGGGGGGGCGAACAAATAACTTTAATATTCAGCATACATATGCGCAATATGCTTAATGTTAGTGGCAGTTGTTATGTTTAATTTTTGATGAAAAATGCAGTAATGACAAATCGATGATTTATGACTTAATACTATATTTTTTACCGCCAGAAATTCGCGTGATGAAATATAGTTAATGTAATTGGCTCTAAAATTAATTATGCAAGCACTAGGAAACGTCTACAACCAAATTATAGAACTATGAATCTATATGATTATATTCATCAGCTATGCTCTTCACCTATTATTTCTGTTTATGCCTATAGTCAATTATCTACAGAATGTAAATAGATAATGTATGTTATGTAAGTTTGGAGGAAAGAATACTTTCAACTCAAAAAAATTTCCATAGAACCACTGTTAGTTTTAGCCCAGATATACTTGTATTTAAAATAATATATGAACACATGCGAGAGGTTTACTACTTTGTTTAAATATTGAACTGCCTAGCTCCCATTTATGTAACTCTACACGCATATCTAAATGTTATAAACTTTTTATACTAACCCTCAATCGCTAACGCTAGTTCATCATTCCAAAGACATAATAATATGTCGGTGAAAACGGTATTGACAACGACCACTTACTTGGACTCAATAAAGTTTGACATCACCTCGACATACTTTGCTCATAATATTATATTCTTCAATTAGAATCAATTTTAGCTGATTAATTATAGATTACCCATTGAAATAACATTAATTAATTGTTAAGTATTGTAATAGTATGACAATGTTGATCACAATACGGATTACAATTGCAATTGTTAAATTTATGTATGACAACTACTAATTTCGTAACTACGCATAACAACCGAGTAATGATATTAAAGTTGTTTCTAGTAATCAATACCATACTGATGTGTTCTTTTTTTACGGGCAAAAGATGATGCTGATTTTGTTTTGACTCGCGATTGGTTCACCGCGGGTTGTGATGTTACGCACAAGATTAAATTTATATCTTGCCTCAAAATACAAGATTAAGTAAATTGAAGATTATTGTATTGTGTTGATTAACTAACTTCACTTGAATATATACAAGTCTAATAATAAGGCTTACACCAACAATAAATACGAGGTTTGATTTTACCACGTTTTATTGAACATGCGAAAACTCGTTAAGAAATTACAAAATATCGAGTTGTAACTAAACTTAGACTTAGAACTGAAATCCAAAAACTAAACACTTGGAGCTACAATTTGCTTTTTTTTTTTTTTTTTTTCGACTATTATTCTTCAAAAATTAATACATATTTAAAAATCACCAAAAATTTTGATTTTTCTTTTGCACCCTTTATTTTTGTGAGAAGTGCATTCGAACTCTTAAAATATACTTCAATTAATAGCAACTTGATCTTATTACTTAACATTTCAATCCTTCAAAATTAAAAATGAACATGCGAAAACTCGTTAAGAAATTACAAAATATCGAGTTGTAACTAAACTTAGACTTAGAACTGAAATCCAAAAACTAAACACTTGGAGCTACAATTTGCTTTTTTTTTTTTTTTTTTATTTGCTACACGACTATTTTTCTTCAAAAGTTACTGCCTATTGAAAAATCCCCAAAAATTTGGATTTTTCTCTTGCTCCCTTAATTTTTGTGAGAAGTGCATTCGAACTCTTAAAATATACTTCAATTAATAGCAACTTGATCTTATTACTTAACATTTCAATCCTTCAAAATTAAAAAAAATTAAGAGTTATAAGCAACGGGCTCGTCAGATGATCTAGATGATCAGTACATCATGAAGCGCGGTCAAACCTGGATTTTAAATATTAACATGAAAATTTTCAAAAAAATCAGAACGTTACAGTATTTTATTATTAATCTAACATTTATTCCAACGATCAAATTAATGTCAATTAGTATTAATATTACTATCATTATAATAATTATAATTATCACTTATCTATTTTGTTATAAGTCCGTGTTATATATTTTAACTAATAATATTGTAAGATTGTTCCAGAATTATTAGTCAAGATCCAACGATAGATTTCGGCACGAGTAGATATTACAATTTTGAGATCTATTATTGATTATTGGGAATTGTTCTCAACTCTTACGTGCAAATATTATATCCGGCGTTTCCTGAAATAATGTAGGGTTTTCTTTTCGTATTTAATCTCAAAATTGTGAATTCAGTGTGTCATGCCCCGTAGGGCCAAAAGTTAATAAACATTAAAAACACAAATTCGTAAATTGTAAGTTCAGTTTATTTTTTCGAAATTCTTTCTCACTTTGTTGCCGAGAAATTTTAGTTACCGGGTAACGTTCGAGAATCCACATAAAAATAAAACTCTTGCAGCTCCTCTGTAAAAGAAAATCTATCTAAAACTGTCCGAGCCTCCGCCTAGCCCGCTTGCCCATTAATTATTTGATTAATAATTTAATTCGGACATCCCGAGTCGAAATCTCCAACGTTTTTCCAACGTTTCCAACGTCTCAAACGCGATTCCAACGTTTGAGACGTTGGAAAAGTTGGAAAAACGTTGGAGATTTCGACTCGGGATAACATACGGGTAAACGCCTAAAATATTGGCTGCGGACAAGGGAATGAATTAGATTAGAATTTTGGTTGAACGATTTAAGAGGCCTATGTGGTCGAACGCGAGACTCAGTACGTTCACACGGCGAAGTGAATTGCTTTATACGATTCATGTACAGGCCTGTTCATGTCTGACTAGGCTAGGTCTATAAAAAAACGAAAATCCCGAGCCGAGCAGGATTTGAAAATACCTGCTCATGTCTGATTAGGTGCATATGCATGATCAGGTCTAAAGTATATAACGCCTCCGACATGAGCAGACATGAGCGGGCATGGTCAAGCCTGAATGTATTTTACTCATCAGGAATGACCATGTCTAATTTCAGGCCTGATCATACATGAACGGTAACTCGGCTCTATATCCACGGACAAAATATCCTTGTCAAAATATCCTCGGACAAAATATCTTTAAGACAAAAAATCCGCCGTATAAAATATCCATGGATAAAAAATCCGTGGACAAAATATTCTTAAGTTCAATAACATTTTTAATTTAATTATAATATTTTTAATATTAAAAATGTATTACCCTCATTTGTGTTGGTTTTATATCGAATACACACACACAAAAACCATGTTAAAAGGGCGCAACACAATTAGTGTTTAGTTTTTTTGTATTGAAATTTTTTTATTTTCATAATTTAGTGTTTTGTTTTATACCTGCAGTACGTAAAAATTTATTCGCATTTGATTTGTCAATTTTTGTATATTTTGTCCACGGATTTTTTATCTATGGATATTTTATTCGGCGGATTTTTTGTCCCAAAGATATTTTGTCTGGGATATTTTGTCCGCGGATGTAGAGTCATAGAATCACATGAACAGGCATGATCATACGTGAACAGATATTATCATGCCTTAACATTTCCTCCCCGGAAGTACTGCATAGCTTGAGGATTATAGTATCTAAGCCACACCATTCTGACTTTTGGCTTATAATAAAACTGAAGTAGAATTCGTTTCAGATTATACAATCTTATTTTAAATGTTTCATTAGTATTTTCAATCAAATGACGATGATATTTAAATCTTAATATCTTTATATATATCTAGGTGTATACCATGCGTATATATCCAAGTATATATTTTTGAGCAAATTCGAATTATTCCAAAATATATAATTTCATATATTCTAGGATACCTGATTTTGTATTCTGGTCCTGGATTACCATGTTACCATTGAAATTTTTCCTACAATTGTATTCCCGTGTACTTATAATTTATCACATTTGAAATATATTCAGAAAGCATACGGTGAAGGTATTGATTTCGTTTTTTTTTCCTTCAATTTGAAAAAAGTGTTATTTTGAATTTATAAAAAAGCGCTCAAAATTTCTTGGAAAAAATAGTTTATATACATTTTTGACTATCAATGTAAATTAAGAAATATAGGCATATTTTTATGTACTACGTATGATTATACTAATGTATCTCGCACTGGTTGCTGTAAATTTTGATGATTATTTAACAATCTATTGTACCACGTTCTAAATCTATTTGAAGTATTTACATCATTCAAATCACTGTCCGTATTTGTATTATCATTATCATTACTTATTTCACTGTTACTTTCATCATTTCCATTCAATGGTCTTTGGATGTTATTTGAATGTATAACATGTGTCCTGTCGCTATCTGACCCATTTTTGATCAGCAATTTGATATCTTTATTTTTTTTATGCCACAGTCTCCATGAATGCAAATGAAATCTAAAACATTGATAAAATCGTATAAAACTAATGGATACACACTGATAAAAAAACTAATTTGACTTAATGTTAAATTAATTAATTAATACTATCATTTTGAACCAAGAGTTCTAATTTGATTCCACGGTAAATTTTTTAAATTCAGAAGAGCTGAATATGTTGAAAAAAAAATGAAATTTGAAAAAAAAAACTTGGGTTTAAATCAAATAAGTTTTTTAACTTCTCACTAAGAAAATCAATGATTTTCAAAATATCGGGAAGTAATTGTTTTCAGCACGATTTTCGAAATCGAGATTTCATTAGATCTTGACATTTTGAGGTCATAGGAAGTCATTCTGGCTATTTTCATACCAAGAAAAAAAAACAGCACTTTTTGTACAGTACTTAGTGTTTACTCAATACTATGTATGAGTTCAAAACACTCGAGAAATTATCTGTTCTGAAGTTTTGAGTTCTTTGACCTCAAAAATACGACTTTGATACGTTTTCGAGCTCTTCTTTGAAAATTTTTCATTGCGATATCTTCCGATTAAACCAAACGTTTTTAATGGGGCTTGTAGTCTCCAGCTTGATTATTTGAAAATCATTTATTTTGATTGCGAGAAGTTAAAAATTGTTCGATGATGGATGTTTCTAAAATTATGATAATTCGTTACCTATAAATTATAACTAAACATTTACTGGTTTGAATCATTGTAGTCAAGGAGTTAAAATATTTGAAACACAAAAAGGGAAATGAATAAAAAAATGTGAACAAAACTTGGAAAAGATCAATCAAAAAAAGTCAAATTCATGTCGATATTTTCTATATGGATCTAAAAGAAAAATTTTGATAATCGAAAAAGAGTATTAAAAATTAATAAATGATATGGATATCAAAAATTATAATCTAAATAAATCGGCTACATTTGTAATTGATATTATTATTAATATTATTATTATTGTAAGAATTTCTGAAGTGCTTAGTGTTCATTCAAAATTGTTATATAGAGTAGGTAATATAATAAAATTTATACATGACAAAAAAAATTCTTCATGTAGAATTAATTTATCTTGACCCAAAAAAATTTTTAGGAAACCAAAAATTATCTTGATTTAAATACAATTTTTTGAGTAATGAAAATTTTCTTTTTTCAAGAAAAGAATCTTACTTCGCTACAAATTAGATTTTTCTGAGAATTTTCTTGGTTCAAATAAACCTTATTTCTAAAATAACATAAAAAAGACTGCTTACCTTATTGTAACAGCCAGCCAAATACAATAAATAAGAATCAATATAATTGATAAAGTTAATATTATAGTGCTTTCCCAAGTTTTAAGTTGTGTAAAGTAAACAATTCCAATATAGCACAGATACATTCCAGACATGAATAAAAATGTCAGAACAAGCACGCATACTGAGTCGACTATCAATCCTCTGGCGTTACTTTTTATGTTTAGCCATTGTTTGAGTGACTGTTTGGAAATAAAAATATAATGATTGTATAAAATGTTAAAATATATGAACTCATACGAATTATTGTGAGATTTCAAGGAGCTTAATTTCATATGTTTAAATTCGACAGAAATACACTCAAAAACAGTTTCAAAAAATTCAACATGAAAAAATTTAAACTTACCACCATAACTGGCTTGTTTAATGTTTGAAGAGGAAACTTGTATTTACATATTTCACACGATCGAGTATTTGACGTAGTAAGCCATTTTTCCAAACAACTTATATGCATAAGAGCTACTGTTCCTGAACATTCACATGGTTCTACCAATTGCTCTAAACTTCCATCTAATTAAAAAAAAAAAAAAAAATTAGGAAATCGGTTGACCCTGAAGGCCATCCCTGCAACTTCCCGCCAATTCCATACCTACGCTTGAAATTGCACTTATGAAGTTTTTGAGCTTTTGGAGCTCAAAAATACAATTTGTGTGTGTTTTTAAGCTCTTCGAGCTCAAAGAAGTAGTTTTTGTATGCTTTTGAGCTCTTCGAGCTCAAAAGTCTGATAGAAATTTGATAGAACACTACACTGAAAAAAAAATTAACTTAAATCAAATTCTCGATCTAAGAAAATAATTTTGAAGAGTTTCATAGTCTTGAATCGAGACGAAAAATTTTTAAATTGAATAAAATTTACTTAAACCAAGAAAAATTTCTTAGTTTAAGGATTTTTCTTCTTAAATCAAGAAGATGAAATTCATCAAAATTATTTACTTGATTCAAGTAAATTTTTTTTTCTGTGTATTTTTCAAATCTTGAAACCGCAATAACTTTTGAATGAATGAACGGATTTCTACGCGGTTGGCGGTATTCGACGCAGTTTTTTAAGCCTCATAAAGAATTTTTAAGTTTTATTTGATCGGACAAGGAATTTTGGAGTAATTCCGAAAAAACACTTTTTTCGGTTTTCTTTCGTCAACAATAACTCACGAATTAATTAACCGATATTGACCGGACCGGCGGCGATCGAAATGGTTTTTTGATGTTAAGAGCTAATTAGTTTTTTAAATCAATCGGTAGAGCAGTTCAAAAGTTGTTTCAAAAAAACCATATTCAGAAAATTTTTTTTTTAGTTTTTATGAGATTTCTCGAATGGCACCAACCGCGATTAAATCGGCCAAGCCGTTCAAAAGTTATGAGGTTAACATACATATACACATAAACACATAAACACACACACACACACCATCGCGGAAATAGCCAGGGAAGCTTCCTAGGACCTCGAAACGTTGAGATCTGATGAAAATTCGATTTTAAAAAAACGGAATAAAACCAATAACTTTCCAATTTTCGAAAATTTCTAATTTTTTTAGCGGGAAGTTAAAACAAAATTACATTAATATTTACACAATTTAACCATTGCAATTAATACCAACTATACATACCATCGTGGCAAATCCGACAGGTGTTTACATCAAGACTCTGTTGGCTACTTAACATTCTTTAATGTTCAAATTATTTTGCAAAAAATTGAGGGAATAAGTTTTGTTTTCTAAATATTATAGTAATGTTCTTCGATTTGAGAATTTGTCAAGCATAAGCTTGTAATGTACGCTTATAACTGCACTTAGATATTTATTCAAAAATAGATTTATTTATATTAAATAAGCTGTTGACTTCTGGTCAATTTCAAATTAAACTGCGTAATTATTACCAATAAACTGAATCAATACTAATAATGTGTGTAATGTTACGAGAAGTAATGACACTAAATTTCATGATAAAACTGGGTATGTGGAACAATTCAACGAAATTTTTACTTGGTTTTGATTTGACGTCACATCAATTAATAAGTGGTCAGCTAACGACTTAGTGATAAAATAGAGTTTTTAGAATTGATCACCTTGAAATAATTTTAATTGTTTTAGTTGTCTCAGTCTAGTTCGATAATGAAACTTATAATATAATTAATATTTTATTTTTTTCGATGTAACATTGAAGATTAAGGTACTGTTACAGTTTTGTTTAATTTATAAATATGTATTATCCGCATGAGTAGTTAAGTCTTCATTTTAATACTGGTATAAATGTAGTAGGTTTTAGTCACTATAATTTATAAAAAATTTTATATACATTGAAAAAATGTCCGTAAAAATCAGTTCTCAACAATGTTTCCGTGAATGGAAACGACTTATAGTTTATAAAATTTTTGAAATTGTCTATTGTCGGAAAATAAGTCTTGATGAAAGTTATTTAACTGAAAATTTTATATATGTGTTTTGTTTAAGCATTTGCCAGTAGTTTAAAAAAGATTTATAATAAAAGTGGGAAAATATTATGATATAGTGTAAAAAATTTAATTGTGTTAAGGAATTATATTCCCATGCTGATATGAAAATTCGATAAAACAATTAATTCATTATGGGCAAGTCTACATTTCTTGGGTCGTGTAAATAATATTTGAAGAAATTGCTGATTAGATTTGGGTAATTAATAGTTTAACAATTGAAGAAATTATTTTAAACCTATGAAAAACAGTTGATGCTCCAGGCGATCTCGGGAATTTCCGTTTTTTCCGAGCTTAAAATACTTAAAAATTTTCCCATTACGAAATAATGGCAGTTTTAGAAGTAATCAGTCAGCAGTTTAGATTTTATTAAAAAAAAAAAACTTTGTTTTGAAAAATTAGTTTTAAGGTTTTTCAAAGTTACTGAGTCGAATTAGTTTAAATTTACATGAAATCTACGGGTAATAAAATCCTTTGGAATGCCGGAAATTGAATAGATATATGCATTCATCAGAAAACCATCGTGAGGGTAGTAAAAATGCACAGAAAACAATAAATTGTGAAATATGCTCAAATTTATATATTTATTTATTTATTTGACGCCGATTGACGGCTTACATCAATATTTAATTTTATAATTTTTAACATGAGAAAAGATATAGATTGAAATATTACAATCAATATCTAGCACTAAATTACTAGTGTGATCATAATTTTTTTTTGATTATGGAGTTATAACCTTTATAAAGAAATTAAGAGATTGACTAAAAAAGTTGACATCATTGTCGAAGGAGTTAACCAAGTTAAAAATCCTGTTTTTGGATCTGTTAATCACATAATTTTTGCTTGAATTTAGTATTTTTAATATGTGGTTGTGTCTAAGGTTCAGTCCGTTGCCGATGAATTCTAAGCTGTTATATACATGAGCCGTTTCAATCAACCCGTTCAAAATTTTGAAGAAGAAAGTCATGTCTGCGTTCAGCAAATCTGTTGATATTACAGCGTTTGCGTATGTCCTCTGTGGTCATGGTTGAGTCCATTGTTGCAGTAAAGTATACGGAAAGATTAGATGAGATCACTTTTAAAAATTCTATTTTACACTGAAAAAAAATTAGGAACACGGTTAACCCTGAAGGCCATCCCTGCAACTTCTTGCTAAATCCATACCTAGGCGCTTAAAATTGCACTGATGATGTTTTTGAACTCTTCAAGCTCAAAAATACAATTTATGTGTTATTGTGAGCTCAAAGAAACAGCTTTCCTATGCTTTTGAGCTCTTTGAGCTCAAAAGTCTAATAGAAATTTCATAAAACACTATTTTTTGAATTTTCAAACCGCAATAACTTTTGAACGAATCTACCGATTTTCACGCGGTTGACGGCATTCGAGGCAGTTTTTTCAGTCTCATAACAAATCTTTGAGTTTCAATTGATCAAACTAGGAATTTCAGAGTAACTCCAAAAAAAAACAATTTTTTCGGTTTTCTTTTGTTCACGATATCTCTCGTACGAATCGACCGATTTTGACCAGGTTGTCGGTGATCGACGTGGTTTTTTTATGTTAACAGTTGATTAGTTTTTGGAATTGATCGGTATAGCCGTTTAAAAGTTATTCCAAAAAATGTCGGAGTTATGTTAAAAAAAAATATGTTTCCAAATATTTCGTCGACGATGTCTTTCGAACCAATCAATTGATTGTTACGTTCTTGGCGGCGATCGAAACGGTTTTTTAAGCTCTAATGATTATTCTATTTCATCAAAAATGATTCGGAAAGAAATGTCGAAGTAATGTAAGAAAAACACTTTTTTCGGTTTTCTTTCGTTCACGATATCTCCCGAACGCATCAACCGATTTTGACCGGATTAGCGGCGATCGACGTGGTTTTTCAAGTTTAATGACATATCAGTTTTTGAAGTTGATCAATAAAGCCGTTCAAAAGTTATAAGAAGTTTACACACACACACACACACACACACATGCATACATACATACATACATACATACATGTCATCGTGGGAATAGTCAGGGAAGCTTTCTAGGACTTCAAAACGTCGAGATCCGATGAAAACTCGATTTTCGAAAAACGGGGTAAAACCTATAACTTCCCGACTTTTGAAAACCTTTGATTTTCTTAGCGGAAAGTTAAAAATAGGTCTCGTAACGAGACTCGACTGTATTGAAGTAATAAATTGTATAAATATACCAATAGCCTTAGGGAGCATTCATTAATTACGTAAGGGCAATTTTGGTCACTTTTGACCCCTTCCCCCACCCTCATGTAAGTATATGTAAGATTTTTTGAACTTCCCCTTGCCCCTTTTCTAACGTAATGTTCTATCTTGATCTTCTAAATAATCTATATTATTAAGAGAATAAGCCAAGCATTGGCTGTACGGGACTCCCCAAAGGCCAGCTGAGCGCAACTCAGCAAGGAAAAAAAAAAAAAAGAGAATAAGCGAAATTTTGTGCCCAGTGTTTTTATATAATAAAATGAGTTTTTATGATTAAATTTGGTATCGTTGGAAAGGTCTTGACCCGAAGTTGTACCTTTTCAATGTTTTATATGCTTTTCTATAATAGTTGGTTCATTATGATAAGTTTTTGAAGTAGCTATGAATAGAATTGAATGTAGCGATAAACAAAATTTGTTTAGTTTTTTATTTCGTTTTGTACGCGCGAATGTGGTTATATGTCAAAAATTATATAATTTATATAACTAAGAGACCAAGAAAAATTTAGAGACGGGTATATCTGTATCGTAAATTGGGCTTGATATTTTATAGCGATAGTTATTTATGATTTAAATAACTGAGAGATAAAGGAAAATTTTGTGACGAGCGTACTATTATTTTTAAAGAAATTTTTATAGTTTAATATGGTGTTATCAGAAAGATCAAAATGAAAATTAGTGCTTTTTCACGGATTTATATATTTTTCAGTGATAGTAAATTTTTTATGTTAAGTTTTTGGAGTATTTAATAGTTTTTTGGTTCTATTAATTTGTACGGTCAAATTTGTCCATTAAATTATTTTTTATTGTTCCTGTGATAGCACTATTATTTTTAAAATTTATTTGAAAAGTAGTCAAGCTATGTACAGTGTGATTATAAATATAAAAAAATCATTAAGCCAAAGTTTTCTTATTCATAATTCGTAAATCTCGGCAATCACATAGTGACTACAGGTTGCTAGTAAACTGTTATGTAGGAAAAGGATCAGTTTCACTAAAACTTACAGTTCAACGTGGATCCATCATTTTTATCTTTTAACAAGTAATTAAGTTTTTTATTTTTTAAATAAAAACACGATAACACATGGAAAAATATACCATAATTTTTTCTATAGAACCAAACATGGATAATAATTATTTTTAAGAAATTGAATTTTTAATTTATTAATATTTCTACAAGTCCATTTTTTAAATAATTTTTTTTTTTTGCTCAAGAAAACAATTGGGAAGAAAAATATTTTCTTGGCTCAAGTAAACCTTTTTTTATGTGTACGTAATTAATGAATGGTCCCTTAGGATGCCTCGAATCAGCTTATTTATTAATTTGCTTCAGTGTATTGGTACTTGCGCCATCTGTTGGAAAATTATTAAAATTACCTTGTTCGAGTTACAGCAGTTGACGATATACTTATTTGAGTTGTCTTTATCTGGATAAGATAACAAGATCATTTTTGACGTACGATGTTATCAAAAACCTATAAAAAAAATTCACATCAAATTTGACCTTTACCTTTCAGATTTTGTAAGTTTTATTAATAACAAATATTAACCTTAATTTAATATCAAATAGGACTGTAATTCCATTTAAACTTAAAATGAATTATATTCGGGTATAATCGGGATAGCAAAAGAATGTACTTCGGTATTTTCCGTGATCACGTTCTCTCGCTCAGTATTTAGTAGTCAATAGTAAAACGTTCGGACCCGATGCTAATGTTTTTGGGATCTCTTACGTATGAGTATACATATTTATTTGAGTTTATTATAGATATATAGATATATTTACTGACAAACTATACAACCCAACCAAGTTGCATTGGTTAATTCAGTTGTCGTCGATCTATACAACTAAAAAAAATAGTTGTCAAAATGATTATCTTATTTTTTATAAAATTATAATCGATAACAATTTATCGTGCACAATTACTTAATGTGTTCAATTAATTATGGATCAGTATTACGACACTAATAACCAATAATAAATCCAACTTTTTATTTTCCATCAAAAGAAAAGTGCCAAAATAGCAGAAACTGAGGATCTTACAAAACAGTCAGGCAAGTAATCATTTTTAATAACCTAATGATAATTTTAATCTTTTAATTATTTTAATTAAGCATATGAAAGTTCCGTCAAAGCTAAGTGGAATTTTTTTTTATCTTATAAATTTTATAATAATTATAAATATTATTAATTTGTTAAATATTTTCAAGTTCTAATTAAAATATTTTTTATATAAACTAATTAATTTATTATTTTTTTCCCCATAGGATTAAATAAAAAAGGAGTTGGTGTAAATTACGAGTAACCTGATCAAAGTGGAAACAAAAACAATAAGACCGACTTGCTCGGTCTTGGTGAATGGTGTTGCAGATTGACTCAGTGTGGGGTTGGGCGTCACCCCCGTTGCGCCTACAACTAGCTGGAGGTAGCCGAGGGGCCTCGGGAAACGTGGCTGCCCAAGCATCCTCTCAGAGGATGGGTGAAATGGTCGTTGAACGAGCTCCATCGCCGGCACGCCTCAGTCATACTTCCGAGAAGCATCCTCGTGCTACCTTGACAGAATTGAATGTATTGAGACGGCATCGAGAACTTTGCGATGTTGTACTGAATGTTGGTACCAGGAAGATATTTGCTCATCGAGTTATTTTGTCAGCATGTAGTCCTTATTTTAGGTAATGATAATATTTTTTGTATTATAGGGTAGATGTACCGTTTTTGGTCACCTTAGCACCGTTTTTCGACAGTTAACAATTGAATTAATTTATAAAAAATTATAGGGGAGGGTAGCTTAAAGCGGGTAGGTGCTGTTTTATTGTGGCATTATGTGCGAATGTCAAAGTATGTATTTATAGTGATCATGAGAACACTCCTGAGTATTTGCAAGTTCTGATTGGGTGTTCAAGTTTTGATAGAAATTTAAAAAATACCAAGTAAAGAAGTCGCTAAATTTGTTAAAATTACGAATGGAATGTGTCATCGGGATATTCGAAAACTAGTATACTTATGATAATGTTGATGAAACTCTAGTATTTTGGTACGATTTAACTCTAAAGGACGATACAAGTTCGGACGATTCTCTTTGTATTTTTAATTTTATAATTGTTTAGCTAAAAAACGTGTACTAGGGCAAAGCGGGTAGGACAAAGTGGGTACCTACTTGCGCTGCTCTGATCCAATTCTATAATCATTTTGTCTTACAATATTATCAAGTATTATATAAATATGAGAAAAAAATGAAAATATATTCTTGATTGAATACTTAATATCAATTTCAATAGAAAAATGCTTATTTTGCTTAAAATTAATGAAATAAAAATAAGATCATTATTTGAATAATTGCAATGCCTAAAAATCTTTTTTTTATGTTAGTTATATACACAATTTTAACTATACAAATTAGATTTATCATTAAATTCACCTCTTTGTAGTGCTTATCCGCTTTGAGCAAAGGGGTAGGGCAAAGCGAGTTTTTAAAGAATTTTTATTTTTTATTCATAAAAAATTGTTAGGCCCAAACTAAGACAATATTCCTATCTAATATTGAAGTTCGATCACTACTATGTCGGATAAAATAATATTTAGTTAATAAGTCGAAGAAAAACTAAAACTTCTAGGCCTTCTTAGTTAGTTTATCCGCTTTAGGCCACCCTCCTCAGGAAATGGGCTGAGATTTTTTTTCACGCAACAACATTTAACATAATGAATGTCGCTGCAGTACAAGTGAGATACTAAAAAACACCCATGTCCTGACGGGTTAATCAAGCTTAAGAACAGGTCCAATATTTTTCTCTTTGTAATGGTTTATTAATATAAATTCATTTCTATCGTTAATTTGAACAATTAATGGCCATAAACGGTACACCGACCACAAACGGTACTTCTATCTTATATTACTCTGAAAAAACAAAAGAATTAATCGTATCCTGAATGAGGCAGTATTAGAAAATAAGAGTTAGTATCAGAAAATATTAAAAAAATTAGGGATCAAATTCTTTAAAATATTTTTTGAACCTTTTGTTTAACTCTTCAGGAAATGGGCTGAGATTTTTTTTCACGCAACAACATTTAACGTAATGAATGTTGCTACAGTGCAAGTGAGATACTAAAAAACACCCATGTCCTGACGGGTTAATCAAGCTTAAGAACAGGTCCAATATTTTTCTCTCCTTACACTCATCGAGAGAAACCTTACTATTTGTCACACTCGCAAAGCTATTGCAGATTAATGAATTTTTCTTAAACAAATGAAAATTTCGTAAAAAAAAGTGCTCTGATAGAAAATAGATGGTTAAATAATCTATCGAGTAGCAAGGTTTTTTATACAATTTTTCTTTGTTTAGAAGAAACTCACCAAGCTGGAATATCTGGGACCAGCTCCTAAGTTCAACTAAATAATATAATTAATTAATCAACAAAACAGTATGAATGTTATAATCAATAACGTTGTGGTCAACATTTTTTTTCAAAATTTTTTCAAAGCAAATTTGAGTTCAGAAATGTTTATTTATTTATTTATTTAACTAACGTGTCGGGCTTTTGAATAAGCATTTCTTGAGGGATGTAATTGCAAAATAATACATTATGAGTATATAAAATGAAAATTACAAGATAATATAATCTTAAAGTTATCCTGGAAATTAGTTATAAAATACGAAGTAAATATTGACTCTCTGAATTTGAATGTTTTTTTCAAAAAACAAATCATATCACAAAAAGTTAAATTCTGCTAAAGTCCTGTGTGCTACACCGTCACACGGCAGCCGATTCTAGATTCTCATAGCAGTTAATAAGAACGAAGTCTAAGTTGAATGAGAATACATTTCTAAAAAATGTTGTTTAAAACGTTATTGCCGAAAACTGTGCTGTTACAATCATTATTATTAGAAATACGTAGTTAAAAATTTTTTTTAATATAAATTTTTTTTTAATAAACTTTTTCCAGAGCAATGTTTACTGGAGAATTGGCAGAGTCACGGCAAACCGAAGTCACAATAAGAGACATTGATGAAGTTGCTATGGAGCTTTTGATTGATTTTTGTTATACATCTCACATAATTGTTGAAGAAGCTAACGTTCAAACACTGCTTCCAGCTGCTTGTCTTCTACAACTCGCTGAAATTCAAGATATTTGTTGTGAATTTTTAAAGCGACAGCTGGATCCATCAAATTGTTTAGGAATCCGAGCATTCGCTGATACTCATTCATGTCGCGAATTATTGAGGATCGCTGATAAATTTACTCAACATAATTTTCAAGAAGTTATGGAGAGTGAAGAATTTCTTCTTTTACCAGTTAGTCAGTTAGTAGATATCGTATCCTCTGATGAATTAAATGTAAGGACAGAAGAACAAGTTTTTAGCGCTGTGATGAATTGGGTTAAGTACAATGTAACTGAAAGACGGCAGCATTTAGCTCAAGTACTTCAACACGTAAGATTACCGCTACTAAGCCCGAAATTCTTAGTGGGTACTGTAGGATCTGACTTGCTTGTCCGGTCAGATGATGCGTGTCGAGATCTTGTAGATGAGGCTAAAAATTATCTTTTACTTCCTCAAGAGCGACCATTAATGCAGGGTCCAAGAACACGTCCTCGGAAACCAACAAGAAGAGGTGAAGTTTTATTTGCTGTAGGTGGTTGGTGCTCTGGTGATGCAATAGCTTCAGTTGAGCGTTTTGATCCAAATACTGCTGATTGGAAAATGGTAGCACCAATGAGTAAAAGAAGATGCGGTGTTGGTGTTGCTGTTTTAAATGATTTACTTTATGCGGTTGGTGGACATGACGGTCAAAGTTATCTAAACAGTATAGAAAGATATGATCCTCAAACGAATCAATGGTCGTGTGATGTTGCACCAACAACCTCATGTAGAACTAGTGTCGGTGTAGCAGTTCTTGATGGGTTTCTTTATGCTGTTGGAGGTCAAGATGGTGTACAATGCTTGAATCATGTTGAAAGGTATGATCCCAAGGAAAATAAATGGTTCAAAGTATCACCTATGACAACCCGTCGGCTTGGAGTGGCTGTTGCTGTACTTGGTGGATATCTCTATGCTATTGGCGGATCAGACGGACAATCACCATTAAATACTGTGGAAAGGTATGATCCAAGACAAAACAAATGGTCGCAGGTTTCACCAATGTCCACTAGACGAAAACACTTAGGTTGTGCTGTATTTAACAATCTTATTTATGCTGTGGGAGGAAGAGATGATTGCATGGAGTTATCAAGTGCTGAACGATATAATCCACATACTAATTCTTGGAGTCCAATCGTCGCTATGACATCTAGAAGAAGTGGAGTAAGATTATCATCCTTACATATTTTTTCTAAGAAATATTATAGTTATTACATTAATTATTGTTCTTTTTTTAAAGGTTGGTTTAGCCGTTGTTAATGGTCAACTCTATGCTGTTGGAGGCTTTGATGGTACTGCTTATCTGAAAACTATAGAAGTTTATGATCCTGAACAAAATCAGTGGAGATTGTGTGGTTGTATGAATTATAGAAGACTCGGAGGTGGTGTAGGCGTAATGAGGGCACCACAGACTGAAAATTATATTTGGTAGCTCAGGCCCCCCTCTTCGGCCCTGACGGCTGAAACACCTGTAACTCCTGTGACTCCTTCAACACCATTAACACCGCTTTCAGGACCAGTTATTTCAACTAATAGCAGAAAACGCTATCGACGCTCTATGAGCATCATTTAAACATATATCTATTTTTTTTTTTTTTCGCTACGGCTATAATTTATAATTTGTATTTAATATCTTAACTTACAAAAAATTATACATACGTCATTTTTTTTTAATATTTCATAGGGAAGTATTTTTTATTGTTTAATCGATTTGTATCGATATTGTTATTTCATTGTAAATTTATTTATGTGATTCATCCGATTTTAAATCTCAATTCTTTCTTTGAGTTGTTTTTATTTCTTCTCATTTTTAAATATTTCCTTTAAATTATCATACATCATTGCTATTTGTATATTTCAAAAAATTCAATACACACTGACGTAACTGAGTGTGTCAAATTGATCAATCAGGGCTAAGACTGAAAATGCCTAAATCAAATTTTTTTTCTATCTATTTATTTATTTATATTTCGCATCAACTAAATATCTTTTTACTTCATTAAAAAAACATACTATTTTTATTTTTGCGCCAAATAACGTCCTCATTATCGAGATATTTCCCACGGTAAGATAATATTTACTTTAAAAGATTTTTTCTATAACTTAAATTGTGTTGATTTCAATAAAAAAAAAAAAAATTAAAATAATTAACTGAATGTAACTTGTTAAATTTTTTTGTGTTTTGATTTAAACCTAAAATCAATTTTAGGTTCATTTATTTTGTTAACATATAGTTTTATGTTGAATACTTCTAAATAGATAAAAAATGTTTTAAATCATGAGGTTACACGGACAAAAAATTTAAAGTCCAAAAAGGTGTATAAAAGTTATAGTGGAAAGAAACTTATTCTGTTTTTATAATTGACAAATGATATATGCCTGCAGTTATGGTTATATTGACATATTATATTAGGATAATCATTAACAAATGATTAATTAAATAATAAATTACTTTTCACAAAATTTACATGTGTTCATTTTCTTAACATATATCAATGAAACTAATTTTTACTGTAAAATAACAATATACTGGTTTTTCAGTTATTAATAATTTCTATAAAACTAATTAAATTAAATTTATAAGAATTAATCTGTTGACTTAAAAAAAAAAAATCATAATTATTAGAATCGATAGCTGCTTATACAGTTTTTAGATCTATGAATTTCTAATTTTTAGTAAATTACTTCCAGGAAACGTCATTCAAGATGATTTTATCGAAAAACACAGCTAAATTTTGAAAAAGAGATTTTTTAAGTAACAAAAAATAAATCTGATAAAATTCTTTTTAAAAAAAAATTTCATTTTATATCGAAAATAATTTTAAGAAATACTTTTTTTTTTCTTGTTAAGTATGTTTGTAAACAAAGGTTTTTTAAGTTGGCGTTTCATTTTGTCAATTTTGCCAAAAATAATGAGTAGGGGAGAAGGAGGTCAATTGAATCAAAAAAATTTTAGTAATTTTTTACTATTCGAATTAAAACTAAACAATAATTTTTTTTTTCCTTGGAATGGTAGTTTATTATGTCTACTATCATTATCAATACATAAATTAGTCAATCAAAAACGAGAATTTTTTAAAATTATTAACTTATCCAAACGCATCGAATGGTTCAATTGACCCCCGTTCGGGGGCAATTGAATCAATAATATTTAAGACTCAAACCCGAATTTTAATAAATAACGTATTAATTGTTACTTGCTAATATTATTGTTGCACCGTTTTAATGCACAGATATTATATTAAATAAATTAAAAATCAATTTTCTTTATAAATTTAATTCATCAAATTGTTAATAGATTATTTCCGTGAATTTTTTCACGTAGAGTCAAGATGCGCGCGCATGTCCCATGCTTCTCCGTATATGGTTCAATCGTCCGCGGGACTGCTGGTTCAATTGACCCCCTATATAATTTTATAACAATTAATAGTAAATAATAAATAAATAAACTATTATATCGCTATAAACAAAGTTGAGGATTATAAAGTTTAAGTATATACAAGGACTACAATTCAAACTTTATCAATCAATTCAAATATTGAAATATTATCAAACAATTTGTCACCAGCCGAAAAAAGAGTTTATATGCCTAAAAATAAAAAAATCTAAATTTTTCAAAATTTATTAATTGCCATGATTTCAAATTTTGATCATATCCGAGTTTAACATATTAGAATCTAATTCTAAGAGCATGAAGCGTTTTTTCAATTTTTACGATTTTTTAATTCGAATCGTTCAATTGCCCCGTGGTTCAATTGACCCTTTTCCCAATTATAACTAAATTTTATGATTATAGAACTGTTTGGTAGAACCTCAAATTTGTGTCCTATACCATTTCGAAATAATGAAGAAAATGATCCTATTTCCATTAATAAAAAAATTAATTTTTTTTCAGTGTAAAATAACTGTCGAAGTAAGTTAAAAAGGAATAATAATATAGAAAAACTGGATGATATTTTATTGAATTACAAAAATTAGCTTTGCCAGAATTAAAGAATATCATACATTTTGATTCTAATAAATAAGTTTACTTTGTGAATACCTATAAGCTATTAGTCCAGAAGACATTTAGAGGAGTAAAAAATTGTTTTAAAAAACTTTGTTCGGTTTTTTTGCTATTTATTTTAGTAGAGGTATTTGAATTTTAAATTAACTGAAATAAACTGTATGTGATTAAATCATGATAGTATGCTAATACATAAAAGTTTTTAACAAATGATGGGAGTTATTGACCGTCATGGTTCGAATAATAATTATTTTATGCTACGTTTCAATAACCGTAGCAATTATAAATGCAAGTTCGTTCAAACATTTGATTTACACACGCTCGTAAAATATTCTTTTTAATTAATTTTTCTATGCAACTGTACATTATATGGGTATAGAAGATGCTACAATAAATTTACATAATAAATTTATTCTTTTGTAGAAATATATCAAAAATGAGGCATTTAAGGGCTTTTAAGCGATAACCACGAATACAAAGAAGACCATTCGAGCCTATGGCTGATATGGTAGATTTCAATGCTACATTATAATGAGAAGTATTTCCCATTATAAACGCTTCTCGAAATCTCTGAGAAACTAGTCAAAATAATACCAAAATGAAAACTAAAAAAATATAAAGGTTTTTTAAAGAATCAACGACTTTTTGTTATTTCAGAAGTTATTTGAGAATACAGTCACGGAATTAAAGTTTTTGCTCTTGCTTGAAGCAAAAAGTTGTCTTAATTTTATCCTTCAAATCGTATTTAATTTATCCTTTGTCTCAATACTTTTTTTTATTCAGAGATCTCAAAATATACGCCCTTATGGCATTGCAGAACCAAAAAGGCGTATAAAAAAATTTTTTTTGCTCCTATCGATGTAAAAATAGTAAATAAATCAAAATCTATGGAAAAAACGAAAAAAAAAATTTTTTTAATATACGCCCTTATGGTTTAAAGAAAATTTTTTTTTAAAGTCATAAGGGCGTATCCTATTTTTTCGGTTTATTATCAGTTATATGTCAGAGTAAGAAAAAAATCGTATTTTTTTCATTTTGGAATTATTAAAATTGTAAGAAACTTAAGACTAGATCAAAAATGAATTCAAAATTTTTCTTTTTTACTTAAATAAATATTTTTTCAGATAAAGTAAGTTGTGGTGTGATATTTTTTATTACCTGTAACATTTATTATTTACTCCGATCTATAACTAATAATAAATCGAAAGAATAGGTACGCCCTTATGACTTTAAAAAAAATTTTTCTTAAAACCATAAGGGCGTATATTAAAAAAAATTTTGTTTTCGTTCTCTTCATAGATTTTCATATTTTTAGTATTTTTATATTGATTGGAGCAAAAAAAATTTTTTTTATACGCCCTTTTGGTTCTGCAATGTCATAAGGGCGTATATTTTGAGATACGCCCTTATGGTTTTAGTAACGCGACATAAGACTAAAAAATATTTTAAATATAAAATATCCTACATATTCTTAAGCCTTTATTAAAATTCTGAAGCAGGATTGAAAGTTCTACAGGAGTGCTAATATCTATCTACAAATCTATTTTAAATTTGGATTGATCTCAAAACTCATTCATATTTATGTCAACATATGAATTTCAATCTTAGACTAATTTTGAATTAGAATTTTTTTTGCATGGGTATAGCCTTAAAAAAACACAATTAATTGGCCTAACTTTTATTTTATTCGCTTTGTTGTATTAATACACCAAATCTTTTTATCAAGTACTTATCAATAAGTATTTTTATAATAATTTCTATGTATATAGCAAGCGCCATGTGTAGATTTAGAAAAAAATTTTTTTTTAATCGATTATTAAATTTTTCAATTAAATTATTAGCTTGAAAATTTTATGTAGTTAAAATACTTACAGCTTTAAGTATAAAGAATATTTTTGTAAAATTTCAATTTTGTTAATGACATAAATTCTCTGAAAAATATATATTTTACATGTTTTTAACCGGTTCTAACGAAAAAATTCACCAAATATCCATCGTACAACAATTGTTTTGAAAGTGCATTTGTTTTGATCTTTAAATTTAAATTCTTAAGAATTTAAAGTTTTAGAAAAGTCCCACTTACCTTTTTACGAGTTTTCACTCATAGATAATAAATAAGGTACCGGCATTTAATTATTGCAATGTATCGTTAATTTTTAAATTAATACATTAGCCATCATATATAATGGAGTAATGGTAATTTTCGCCATAAACAAACACAAAATTAAATTTTTTCAAAAACCTTGCGAATAAGCCTTATTTTACTACGGTACACAGAAAAAAAAATGTTCTTGAATCAAGTATATATTTTTGAAGAGCTCAATATTCATGATTTGAGTAGAAAAATTCTTGATTTAAGAAAATTTTTCTTGATTTAAGGAAATTTTACTTAATTCAAGAATTTTTCGTCTTGATTCAAGACAATTACCCCCTTCAAAATTATATTCTTGGTTCAAGAATTTTTCTCTTGAATCAAGTTAATTTTTTTTTCTGTGTAGGGTAATAAGGACTGCGGGTTATATACACTGGAAATAGTTATACTATACTTGATAGAATTGGTACTAGAGATCAATCATTACTTAAATTGAGCAACAATACTTTTTAAGATGTTGATAAAAATTAGAACGATGATTTTAAATTATTAAATATAAAATTACAAAAAATTTTTACCATTTACTCAAATCGTTTTTTAGGATTTCTTCTGCGCTACTTTAGCATATGACGGATGATGAAATATAGAAGATAAGGAACGTTGTATCGGGACTCTATAAACTTGTAGCGACATTTCTATGCTAGACGCTTCTGCTAGAGAAGTCTTTAGCGAAAGCGGTTATTCTAAATAGCATTTCTATCACTTAGGCCTTATTACCCGACAGGCCTTATTACCCGCGGGTACCTTAATCTTAGAAATTTATTTGTTACTCTTCGTAAGTCAGAAACCATACACAGATATTTATCTTGATATTTATAATTATACTATAACTATTATACATCACAAATCATTCTAAAACACCTATCAGTAATTTTCCCTACCTGTATTATGTTTTTAATGTAATTATTCTTAAGTGAACATTTTTTATACATTGATAGTCAGATAAACAAGAAAAAAAAACAGATTTTTAACGGAAATTAGTGCTACAAAAACCCTTACCTACCCTTATAATACGATATATAACGTATTTAACAAAGTAAGGTTCACATCTGCGTTGAAGATTCTCCTTTGAAATGCAATATAACGTATTGCCAAGAGCAGGTGCATGCAAAGAGTAGTGACTTGAAAGAAAAATACTTTTAATTCGTTACCGTAAAAAAATCAATAGAAAATATAGCAAAAAAGTCATAAGGTTATTTTTATATTAATTTTTTTACATGTTCTTGAATTATTTTATCAACTGATGTAAAAGTAGTCAAAAAAAAAAAAAATACTTGTCCTACGACATGAAAATTTGAAATATATCGATAATTGACTAGACAAGCTTTTTAAAGAAACTTGTTTTAGTACTGAACACTATACTAGGATCTTTTGTGGTAAGGGATGAAATGAAATGGATTAAAATCACCTGCACTGAAACCACATTTCACCGCTCATGCAACATTATATTGTTGACTGATACCTGTTGGCATTTTTCCACTGAGAACATAGTTATTTGAGATCTACTTTGAATCAATGCAATCCCAGCAAGAAATTGAAAAGAAGTCAGTTTTCTTGCTGTATAAGAATTTGATGCAGGTGCAACTAGGCAAGTTTTATAGTTCTTTTTTTTCAGTATGCAACAGGGCTTAGTTATATTGCAGTAATGATTTTTTTTCCATGTAGAATTTTTTCCAAGCCTGATAAAGTCATTTGAACTTGTTTTAGAGCTAAAATTACTTCTGTGGATGGTCGAAGGATTTGGTTTGAGCTCAATTTCTTCTATAAGTTGAGCTCAGAGCTCACATATGTGAGCAACCCAGGTAGTTTTGAATTGTTCCTGTTGGTGAAGACCTGAGCAATATTTTATGGAGTTATATACTTCTGTTATTAGCACGTGTTCGCAATAGCTGGGAGTTAATTGGGCACTTAAATTCAATTTGAGCTTAATCTGACGATGTGATTTGAGGTGCATAAAAGAACTTCACAACACTTTTATATTTTATATATGTTATTTTGAATGCATACAGTGTGGAAAATCTACTGTGACCCAAGAAATATAATCTTGATCGGAAAATAGATATTTATGTCATAAGGCCGTGAAGTGGCGGTTTTTTAACAGCGACGATATTTCGATATGAGCTTAAGGTTTATGGCGGAAAGGTTCGAAACGGGCGTATTTTTAACGTCCGAGGCGTAGCCGAGGACGGAAATTTACGCTCGTTTTCGAACATTCGCGTCACAGCCATTAAAGCGAATATCGAAAAAAAGTCGTTGTCAAAATCGCCACTAAACGGCCGAATGACATACAATATTTTTTGTTATTATCGCTTCTTAAGTTTAACTTTTGAGGGATAGGAGGCGACCAATGACATATTTAAATTTTATGAAGTTTCACAAGGGTAAAAAAACTTAATTTTATATTAATTATCTTTTTATTAATATTTATTTATGGCATGGTTGTTATTTTATTAACATTAAGTCCGCTTCATAATCAACTGCCAACAGAGAAATAATTAGCGCCACTCAATAGTAACTGTTTAAAATTTACTTAAAATCATTGATCGGTACACTAGAATGTGACTTTTTTTTACAATCTCTCTCAATTTCGTCTGGGTGTACTCAAAAAGTTCGTAAAAAAAAGGAGGGGGTAAAACTTTACGGCCTAGGCCGTGAAAAAAGACGGTATTGTAGAGTCTCTAGAAAAGAGTCCCTTTACGGACGCCATCCAGCGCTCAAAAGTTGAACTTTTGGAGCAAGTATAACAAAAACTTATTTTGTAGATAACCGGTTGTCGTGAATCAATAAATGTCTTGATTTGAATCTCGTTATTTTGGCTTCAGAGACCAATATATTTGATCAATAGCTATTGTTACTTTTCAAGAGTATTATTCTCAATCAATGCAATCAATTTCTTGATTCATTAGAAAAATTTTATTCAACAAACAATAATTCATTTTTTTTTAGTTTTATATTCGTGGTTAAAAAACTAGTTTCTTAATTCAAAATTAAGAATCTAAAAAAAAAACGAAATTTTTACTTCAAAATATTCTGAAACGTATTTGAAACTTTTCTTTGAAATAAAAAAAGTAGCAAAAGTCCGAGAATTTTTAGTCTTAACGGCATTCTTAAAACAAGTCGGTAACATCTTGAATCAACGTTACCTCGTATCAATTCAAGAGGAAGAAATTTTTGCTAATCCAAGAGAATTAATTTCTTAAATAAAAAAAACTGAACATCGTGAAACAAAAATTACATTTGATAAACATAAAAAACAAATTTCTTGCGCCAAGAAAATTTTAAGGAAGACAAAAGTTATTTTGGAGTAAGAAGAAATTTTCTTGGTACCAGAAAATTTTTTTGGCTCAAGAAACTTTGACTTAACTCAAGAAATTATCAATCTTTCTTAATATTTTTTTGAGCCAAGAAAATTTACACTCCAGTCAAGAATTTTTTTTTTCAGTGTAGAAAAAATTCTTTTCGAATCAAGTAGTTTTATATGTCAGTGTAGCTTTTATCTTAATTCTTCAAGAATTAAAAATTTTATTATAAACAAACTACTTATAGTAATTACATATAAATGGAAAATTAAGCATGTTTACTAATAAGTTTTGACTGATTTCAGTTGGACATGCGTGAAATGAATGAAAGTATAATAATAGCTGTACGAATTTGAAGTAGAGGTCAAAGACCTGTAAAAACGTACCGCGAGACCGGATCAAAGACGACTAAGAATAAATTATGTGCCACGATTCCGGACCCATGCGAAATCCCATTCTATGTCATAAATATGTATAACGTCATTTTAGATGGATAAGAGAACACCTGTAACGAAAAAATTCTTTTGTTGTAATACATTTTTTTTTCTTTTTTTTCTTACCCTAATAGATTTTTTGATAATATCTGTAATAAACATAAAAATTTTTATACTGAATTTGGAAAATATCCAATCAGATATAATTAAAAAATGTTTAAAAAAGTTTTCATGATGTAAAAATAACGTTAAAACGATCTTAATTCCTTCACGGAAACAGGTTTTAAATCAATGCTCGAAGTTACTATCCTTTTTCATTGTATTTTTTTTTTACTTTTCTGTTTCAGTCTGTTTTATTCTTTTAATTATTATTCTTTTCTTCTCCAACGATCAGTTATAATAATATCCTACAATTAAGCAACAATTGATTATTATACTTAATGTGAAATTATTTATTTTGTATTGTCGTAATTAAGAAACCGCATAGTTATTTAATAGACGGAATTCGTGATGTTCACAGTTTAGTAAAATAATAGTTCTACAGGAACAGATTCTGTCTTTTTTTCATTGAAGGAGATTATATTTCTCAAATTTAAGAATCTTTAGAAATTTTTCATGTCATTTCATCCGAAATATTGAAGCATATAAATATTGAAATTTTTTTTGAACGTCTCGCTATAAAAAAAAATCAATCATTTTCAAAAATTGGGAAGTTCTTTGGTTTCACCTCAATTTTCAAAAATCGAGTTATTTTGTACAGTTTTTCAATAAAATTCATTGCACATAATATTTTGATTGACAGTATCATACGATTTTTTTTTCTTTTAAGAATGTGGTAAAGAGGACTATTGAAAATAACCCTATTGAAAACAATTTCCAGAATTTTTTCAAATTTTTTTACCCAACCAAAAAAAGTTATGAGTTATGTAAAAAAGACGGCTTTTTTTTTTGTTAAATAACCATAACTTTTATGAAAAATTTCAGTATTTCAGCGAATTTCCTGAAATTTTCAATGGCATTTTTTTTTTTAGAAATGAAAAAAAAATTTTTTTTTTCAAATGTTTGTTTGTCGTTATACCGCTCTGAAAATTTTCTATCAGATTTAGAAAACTTCAAAATCCGATAAAGAAAAATTAAAACAAAAATTAAAAGATTTGATTATTTTCCAATAAAGTTAGATCAAAAATTAAAGGAAGCATTGAATTATTTTTCGTATTTTTTTTTCCAAAACTACAGTCAAAAACATTAAAATGAAATTGTTGTTCGGTCCATTTTACATAACATATTATTAATGATATAAAAAATTAACGTAAAATAATATGAATTAACCCATGTGGGAGTCCGCAGAGTTGAACGGGGCCAAGCTTGCACCAAGACTGGGCAACTCAGTCTCGGCCGTTCCTTTGGTGAACCAGACTTGGACCAAGACTGGCTCATCTAGCTCTGGCTATTTAATAGTGTTCCAGGCTTGGACCAAGACTGGATAACCTAGCCTTGACCATTTAATGGAAAATCCAAAGTTAATTAATCATTAAGTAGAAAATTAAAAAAAAATTCGAAAATAGCGTTTTATTAAACTTTTATCCGATTTTTGAGCTTAGAGAACTCAAAATGACACTAAAATTATATTATTTAGCTTGAAGAGCTTAAAAATGTAATAAGTATAATTTTGAGCGCTTAAGTATGGAATTAGCGGGAAATTGCAGGGATGGCCTTTAGGGTCAACTGTTTTTCTAATTTTTTTTTTCAAAATAGCCACATGAAATGATTTTTGGAAGTAAAAGATGATTTAATTTAAGTGTTTTCTCGGTGTACATCTACACTGAAAAAAAAAAAAAAAACTGTAGCTGCTACAGGTCTTAGACTTGTATCATATTCCTATAGCAGCAACAGGTCAGGCCTGTAGCAGCTACAGACCTAGTTTTGTAGCTGCAACAATAAATGAATGTAATTCTAATGTAGTTGATTGTAATAAGTATTTTTGAAACCATTATTGTCTCTAGCAACAATATAACTTCTTGAAGATTTGGTTACTATGTTAAATTGATTTTGAAGACGTTATAATTATAAGACATCATATTGCTGGTTTGGAGGGTACGAAAAAGGATACCTATTTAAAAATGTTAGGGTTAGTATTGGTTTATAAAAAATGATTTTCATATAATTTACGATAAACAATAAAACTCAAGTTTAATTACATGACGAAAGACTTAGAAGACAATTTTTAAAATTAATTAAATTTTCAATTGTTCATTTGTTCAAAAGAATTACCGACAACTTCAGTAATTCTTGTTAGTATAATAAAGAGGATAAATTTTTTATCTTGTTGTGATAAATAATACTGTCTATTCTAAGTAATCAAAAAAAAGTTTTATATATCAGCGTTTGAATCAAAAAGAAATTTATTATTGTGGAATATTTCTTTAATTTTTATTTCAAATTTTTCGCAGTAATTTCTTTATATTAACTGAGCATCAATTGAAGTCCTATAACACTTGTATGATTCACTAAATTAATAAATCTCATGATCGTACTTCATACTTTTGCTACATTTAGCCAGATACTGTCATATCAGCACTTAAAAAAATAAGATCTATAAAACTCATAATATTAACCGCAATAGTTGTTACATATTTTCAATTATCAATTACATATCGTGTTGAATACGTATGTACATATACTCAAAATCGAATGATTTGAATCAATGCAAGTGAAAAAGTTTATATAATTATCCAAAGTACATCAAAATAATAAATCATGCTCGTACCTTATTATATATTAAGCCTAAATCAAGTTAGATTTAATTTTGGGTGCTTAGGAAGTCAAACGGATCATAGAGTGTTGAAATAATTTAATAATCAATGACATTAAGAAAGAAAAGTACTTATTTATTTAACTCATATTCTTTGTAAAACTAAATATTTTTTTGGTTTTGTTATTTGACATATATCTGTAACATTAACTTTTTTTTATCATAATGCACGCACATTAATTTCTATATTTTGATTATTAATTATTCCCTTTAATGATTTAAAATTATTGATAATATTTATTCTTTGTTGATATAAATAATGATAAAATAATTACGTTATATTGCGCTCTATTTACAGATACAATTCAACATCAAAGTGAATTAGTAAAGGAACTTTCAAAATATCAAGAATTGACAAGATTCAACTTTATGAAATGGAAACTCGTCAATATTTAAATATTTTTTCTTGTGATTTTGTATCGTAATAACCATTAACTATCAAATACATCGAAAATAAGTCTCATTATTTTTAACTAACAAATCATTATTATAATCCCATACGAAAAATCAGCTCTAATTCACTTTTATTGACAAATATTAACATAGTTATTGATTTTGCAACCCGTTAAAAAAATAACAGTTATTATTTCCAATATTGTATTATTTATTGGAATGTTGTAATTTACTTATGGTGAAAATATCAACCTAACTTAACGACTTAAACATACGGCAGCTTTATAATTTCAACTTTGTTGTAACTCCAAAATTTAGCTCCATAATTTCAATAGATTAAAAAAAAATGGAAGAATAATAATATATTTTGTAAATAAATGGATTCAGTTTAAAAATATCAAACTATGAAAAATGCCAATATGGCAATTTTTAATTTAAGCTATCTTTGGTCCTCTAGCCGCTATGAAATCTTTTTGTCAGTCATTCTAACAGTTGAAAAGATCGATCAAACCATAGTTTATCAATGTAATTAATCATTTCTTCATCGCTTAAGCTTTTTAAATAATTTATTCAGGCTGTCTTATCTTTATCATTATATTAATTTTTCGGTATTATTTAATATTTATACAATTTTATTGTTCAAAAAAGCCATCATAAATTATTATTCAAAGAAAATCTATACATTATTTAATTGATAAAACTTTATGTTCACTTTTTTATAGTTTAATTTCCCATCATTATAGGCGGCTTTGGCTTGATGGACTATGACATACATGACTGCATAACGTGGGCTAATGATTTTAAATTCAGTTAAAACGATAACTCTGAAAACTATTCTTAACATAGTTACATGTTCAACTTACATCATAATGTAAATCTATTCTTAAATTTTATTTAGAAAATATAACATCTACGTAACTAATCAATCAACGATACATTACAATATATCACAAATTTATATATAATATTGGTATCAGATACGTATTTTTATTTCTTAAACTAAACATTAGTACTATAAAATATTTCAATTGTATAAACCATTACCCACGTTATATATATACATAGATATATATGAATTTTTAGTGAAGTTTACGTGATTATTTTAGAACTGGGGTCAATCCTATTTTTGGGCTTGAAAAGTCGAAGAATCAATTCATTGTGATTTTTGTTTTCTCAAAAAAAGTGTTTTGTTTTTTTTTGCATTTATATAAAATTGTGAGTTAGGTAGTTTACAAAATTCAAAATTTCAGTTAGTGAACTAAAATGATGAGTTTAGAAAATAGCAATTTTTCCGATGTTTCAATGTACATTTTTTTCACTTTTTACATATATTTTTTCTTAAGATTTATCAAAAATAAAACAATTTAAAAACAAATTTTTGATTGCAATTTGAAAATTTATATTATTAAACTCAATGCGCAAAAAAAAAAACAACTATCATGTAAAAAAAAAAAAAATGATGAAAAATAGGATCGACAGCAATTCTAAATAATTACCGACGATTTCATATATGTCTTTTATATACAGTGAATGAAATACATAGTTACAAAATAAATTAATTTCAGGTATGTGGCGACCACTAAAAAAGGCACGGCCAGGCACTTGTACATGATAATATATTAACTAATAAAAATTATATCTGAACATTTATTCCAAAGTAGTTTCGATTTAATACTATAATAATAGTTAGAAATAATTCTTCAATTATTTCTCAATTAATTTATTAATTGAACATATATCTATATACCTTATTGATTTTAGACTATTCATATAAAGCTCATATTTTTTTTTAATTAGCGGACGGATTTACAGTACGTTTTTTTAAGAAAATAAATTAAATTTTTTTTCAAATTTTTATAGTTATCTTCATTGGTCCAGCCGATTTTTCAACTCTGTGATTTAATTGTTTATTTCAGCTATCAGCAAAATTAGCAGCTGCATGATAATTAGAGGTACGAATATGAATCGGTGAATATGAACGTTGGTTCGATAAGTTTGGAATTTGAAGGGACCGGTAATCTAATGCAGGAGCAGCAGGATGCTGACCTTCTCGATGTCTTCTCAAGTCAACTTTTCTTTGAAATGCTTTCTCACATAAGCCACACTGGAAAGGTTTGTACCCTGTGTGCTTTCGCATGTGAGTTATTAAATTGCTGCTCTGTGAAAATGCTTTGCTGCAGACGACACACTTATGAGGTTTTTCACCTGAAACATAAATGAAACAATTTTTTATTTAATTTTACAGGCCATAAAATCCGGTAGAGAAAATAATATTATTTCATGCATGAGTACATGAAAAAACGTAATGAAAAATATTTATCTTTATCAGTATTCGATTTTCTCACATTGAGAAAATTTTTCTCTTGAATATTAAATACCCCCCTGATTAAAAAAAAGTATTGACCTATGCAACTGTATATCTATATTGTATGTATATATAGATATACAGTTTGCATTGGGCGAATTCGTTTGGATTCATTTACATTCATTTTCAATCTTTTTCAATACTTTTTTTTAATCAGGGCCATTTTATATTATTTTGGCAATTATACATATTGAATGAAAAAAAAATGATTCAATATTATTTGATCTTCCCATTTGACATGTTAATCAATAAAAATATTAATTAAAATTTACTTTTATCGAGATATTTAATTTTTTGGAATAAGAGAGAAATTTTCTCAAGACAAGAAAATTTACTTCTATCAAGAACTAAATTTTTTGGAGCAAGAGGCTGAATTTTCTCAAAACAAGAAGATTTTCTTGACTTAAATAAATTTTCTTGGAATAAGTGAAATTTCTTGTGTCAAAAAAAATTTTTTTTTTCGCTCAAAAAAATAATTCGGAAGAAAAATATTTTCTTGACTCAAGTGAACCTTTTTTTCTGTGCAGGATGTAAAAGTTTGTACTCGAATAATATAAGAAAATCTATATTGACAAATCACTTTGCCTAAAATTAATATAACTGTTTGCAAAAATATAAATTTTATACTTGGTCATTTTGAACCATGTTATTATCTTCTAGCAATTACATATCTGATAATTTTATTTTACTTTTTTCAGCAATTATAAAAGAATATGTACAAAATAATTCTACTTAGGTGATTTGTTTTATCGTAGGATATCTTATGAATTTTCTGATAAATAAATAAAGTCGTTGCTTGTGATTGGCCTCGTATTGAAAATTACAACTTATAACTTTTGCATTTTCAACTGCACAATTAACAATTATAACTTCTATGTGATGTTAAGCGCAACTTAATACGCTAATTAGTTGGGTTATACGTTTTTTTTTTTTTTTTTTTAATTTAAAATCATTAATTTTTTATTGCATTAAATATATTTCATATAAGTATTGGAGATAATCTCAATGTTTCGATTTCTAAAACTTTTCTTTATGTTTTCTCTTCACTGTCATATATTTTGACCGTATTATACAGATGAATAATTTTGTAACTATGTTAGAGAATTTAAAAGAAATGCTTCTACCTGCTAGTTATACCTAATCATAAATAGTAAAAATGTAATTAAATTCAATAGAATCAAATATGTGTAAAACAGTAGCTAAATTATATTAAGCCGACTTATTTTTTTAAAATGAACCATAAACATTATAAAAGTGAAATTATTTACAAAAATTCGATTGCTAATATTATTTTTAATATAATTGTAACACATAAGTGGCAGCGAGTGGATTTGAGCGTCAGTTTTCTGGAAAATAATAGTCTTTGTTAACCTTTTATTTGTTTTTAAAATGAGTGGACGATGCGATGGTGAGCAAAAATAATTGTCCAAGGTTAGTTGATAACACCTGAGTACACCAACAAGTAATGAATTGTTGATGTCATGTAAACGAAACAAGAAATAATGAAATTAAACGAAGGCGTGAACACTTTTTTGCATGATATACAATAAGTAAAATGTGAATATCTTCACATATGATATATAGAGCAAACAGTTCAGTTTTTTCTTTTGTTATCAAATAACTTGTAGACATATGGGCTGTTATCAATTCCTCGAATCATTTAGACTCTTGCAAAATTTTTCAATCATTTTTGACTAAGTTAACTATTAAATATCAATTACAATAATTTAACATATAATTTAGTGTAATAACAAGCAATTCAAAGTCATGTTTTCTCATTAATCGTTCAGACATATTCACACGGATTACGAATATAATAATATATATTTGGTAAGAAATAGTTAACCTGCGATTAACCTCGTTTTTAAAGTATTGTGTATTAAATATACAGAGTGTACTGGTGATTGACTACGTATAATATTTCAGAAATATGATCAATCAACTTTAATATTTTTGGAATATCATTTTTATTTATTTTACTTAGCTTTATTTTCGAATATCGATCATAATGACATAGGTTTTGAAAATTGATTATTCTTTGCAGACGAAATTCCAGTAAGTAATCTCCTTTAACATTTAAATAATTTATTGTGTAAATATTTAAGTAAGATAAAACCTGAGTTTTGGTTTGTATAATTAATGTAATAGTGCGTAGGTTAATGAATGTCGTAAATAGTAAAGGTTAATTAATTTATGTTTAATTAAATATGAATATAAATGGTATCAAAATCTTTAAATCAACGCCCTAATATCATGCGTTATAGACATTGTGTATTTATATTTTGAATAATATATTTAACTTATATTTGTATGTATTTTTTTAGTCCATAAAAATATAGACGTCGAAGTTCATTTGACGCGTAGGCCGTTGAAAAAATACAATTAGTGTAATTGCTACGTCACGATTATGAATCGCTTTAATGAATAAGAAATGATGTTTTCAATCATTCAACGTCAACTCTTCTAGGGATGTACAACTGATTTGTCATATGAGACAGAAAAAGTGCAAATAGTTTTTTAGGGCTTATGCAATATGTCTGTTGGTGGGAAACTTGACTTCTGTAATCTGATACTATATATTTTAGTTTTTCAACACTATGTTTTAAATAACATCTAAAGAATATTTTTGGAAAATTTTTTAACCAAATGTATTTGAGAATACATGGTAAGCTATCATTTGTTAGCAAAAAAAAATGTATCCTTGAAGTAAAACATATTTATGTTAAAAAATATCAAGCTTGCAAGGTACAAACAAAATGTTTACAAGAAACAATCGACTTCATTATAAATGGAACCAATAAACTTACCAGATTAAATGTTTTCAATAAAGCATTTATGAGGGTGGCGCATAAAATTACTTTTTCTCCCACAAAAGTATAATGGCTTATCATGTTGTAATTTAGGGTGTTTTGAATGTTTTTTTTTTTTCGGTTTGATGAATAAAAATGGAAAATTCCTTCATTTTTTTTTCTGTCCGATATTTATAGATATTTTGAAATTCAGAATATACAAACAAAAATTAAAAATTATAAAAGTGGATTCTAGTCATCGAACAGTTTTTCAGTTTAAAATTTTTCTATACAGAAAAAAAAAATTTCTTGAGCCAAGAAAATTGTAAGGAAGACCGAAGTTATTTTGGAACAAGAAGAAATTTTCTTGACTTAAAAAAATTTAACTTCGTTCAAGAAATTTTAACTTCATTCAAGAAATTTTCAATCTTCCTTAAGATATTCTTGATTTAAGAAAATTTACGCTTGACTCAAGACTTTCTTTCTTTTTGTGTAAGAGTAGTAAAAAAAGATTTTGATATGAATTTGGTAGGAGCGATAGAACATTGTATAGAAAAAGTTTGTATCAAACTTTAACTAAATCAGTTCATTAGAACTTGAGATATTATGCTAATTGCATTGAAAGAAGTCTTTTCGGAAAAATGCATTGAATTAAAAAATTTTCCTAGACATTCTGAAAATTATAATAGATGTGTAGTAAAAAAGATAGATGATCAGAATATCTTTTGTTTTTTTTTTTTTTTTTTTTCAGTAAAGCTCAAGGATGCTCAGGGATGCTCAAGACTTAAAAAAATTTCAAAGGGTTGTAAAACGTTAAGCTGTTATTTTATTGATTTGTGGATTATCGGTTAAGTAAATATTCAAAAAGTACTTTTTTTTACCATATTTGCAAATTACATTTAATACGTCAAAAGTGCTTTGTATATAAAGCAATTACACTTTTAGCTCGAGAAACATAACAAATACTTATTCTACTGTAGAACGTAGAACATATATAACATTGCATAAAGTTGTTTCCGTCGGACAGGGAAAACTTTTCTGATGACATGTATAAAGGGTTGAAAGACACGAGGGAATCAATTTTTAAGTTTATAGAGCAAAGTTATATCTATTCTATATTTTCCTATAATTTTTCTTTTGTTTTTATTAATAGCTTGTCATTGTTTGCTATGTAATATATGATGTTTATGTGTTGTTTTTATGGCTATTATTCATTGTATAAAGCGCAAATGATCTAAGTAAATGTATAAATGACATGTATATACGGATGATTTTTAATATGAAACTATTTTAGTATTGATGTAACGATCAATAACTTAGTTGAAAAATAACTGATGACAACGTACGGCAGACATGTCCGGAAATGATGTTACGATGTGAAATAGCTGGTTTACCAGGCGTTAAGTGAGTATCCTGTCCCGCGCCTGGCTGACACGTGCCCGACGGCAGCCAAGCGAGTTAGGGTGCATGTTTCAAGCTAATTAACCAAATGGGAGAGACTCAATACTTTTGAGAGGGTTCTTTGATAGCGGTTTATGACTTTCACCTCCTTGAAAGTTTAAATTCTTGTTCAATGTTGCATTTTTTAAACGCATTACTATCGTTTTGTAATTTTATGTTCCCAAATATTTTATAGTCACCCCAACCAGTTTTTAAGATTATTCCTTTAACTGTGAATTACAATCTTATTATTTATAATGACTCAAAGTGAAACTTAATTCTAGTACTCAGTTACTTTTTTTCCAATAATAAATATAATTAAATTTTTTATACTATTTTTTATTACAATTGTAGAATAAGTTAAGTGTCTATCATAAAACACATTTCAAGATAGATTGAACATTTTCGTTCGAAAAAAAAAAAAAAAAAAAAATGGATATTTGAATAAAAAAACAATTGTTTTTGTATCATACAGTAATTTTATGATTATGAAATCAGTATTTCTTGTTTACAATATACTTTAAGTTGAAAATAGATAAAATAAGAATTTTCTAAAGACAAACTTCTACGACTATATTTAGACTATTTTTTAAAAACAAATTATCAACTTTTCACAAATTAAACGATTAAACAACATAAATAATTGACTGTAATTCAGTATACTTCTTTTAATCTCTTCTAAGGCTCTTTGACTCTTTCGATTAATTGGTTTCTTTTTTTTTCTTGTAATTATTTCTTTAGTTATTTTTTTTTGGCTTCCCGTTATAGAAATCAATGATTTTCGAAAATTGAGAATTCATCAGTTTCACTCCAATTTTCGAAAATCGAGTTCTCATCAGATCTCCATTTTTTAATGTCCTAGGAAGCAGTTTTGACTATTTTTACGAGCATGTATGTTTTAAAAGTTAATGAAATAATATTTTTAATATGTTTTTTAAGAGTGTAATATACTTTTAGTATTATATTTTTAGCGATGTATTTTTTTAAATAGTTTATTCTCATAATGTGTTATAAATGGGACAACCATCTTCTCATAATAGTTATTTTTACCTTATTATAGTTTTTTATTTTTGTAACAGACTATTTTTCCATTTATAACTGATTTTTTAAATGTTATTTATATATCATTACAATATATTGATAAACTATTTTCTGTAGAAAAACAATATTTAATTTTCTATTGTGCATTATTAAAATCAATAAATTATAGCTAAAACATCATGATTAGAGCTATAGACAACATTGAATTGATTTTGATTCACAAGTTGTACTCATCATTAATATTGTAGAGCGGATTCCAATTTATACTTGACATGCAAATATTGTAAACCACTGATTTACAATTTACTGATATTACTTTATAACAGATATTTTAAATAAATATATAGAATTATCTATATTAGTTTGTACTTATATCTATTTTTGGTACGTTAACTATTCAATACAATTACATGATTTCATAATTAAGATTGTTTAGAGTAAGAAAAATCTGAAATTTTGACAATTATTCAATTTTAAATGATATTCCGTAATTAAAAAAAAAAATTGTAAACTATATTTGATGCATGCATTATTGTGGCTCTAAAAATTTCAAGTTTGTAATTAATTATAATTGTCATTATTAATTAACGTATAAATTTGTATTATATTTTAGTAGATATAACGTTACAGTAAAAAATTTTAAAAACAGTTAACTCTAAGATTTTCATATTGAACCACAATTAAGTAATAATTAATTAATACATTTTCATAAAAAATATATGATACTCACCAGTATGAATGTATGTATGTTTTTTCATATCAGACTTTTGATGAAACCGTTTGCCACAATATTGACAAGGATAAGGTCTAGTGTCTGAGTGAATTAAAAGATGAGTGCTCAATGTACTAGATCGCTTGAAAGCTTTTCCACATTGCTTACACTGAAACAATAAAAAGATATACTTTTTATTTTCTGTATACTCCAAATAATTCGATGGAGAGAAGTTACCTTGACAATTAATAATAATATAAATTGGTAATTTTATTAAAATTAGTTTTTTGTGTCAGTGCAAGTACTCAAACTATGGTTCGGAAGTTAATTGTTATGGATTACGTTAAGTGTTAGAGTTTTGTTAAGTATATCACTTTATTTTATTTATAAGTTACATACGCTTGAAATGTCAATCATGAATATTTATGTCACTTTTCATTGTAAGTAGAAGGTAGCGGTTTTTTTTTTTATTGTTGAGTAATAAATGATTTATTTAAAGCAACTTTGCAATTTAAAATTGTCGAAAAACATCAGTTTTGAGATTTCAACCTTTTTTACTATAAATTTAGCGATAAAATAAGATTAAAGAGACGAGAAGAAAGAAATCTAATTTTCAGTCCTTTTTTGTAATTTATTTGAAATTAGTTTTTAATTGAATCCGAAATCTTTTACCAAATAAAATCATTTTTGGGGGGTGATCTTCACCGATTATTTTTAAATTTTGTAGAAGAGTTTTCAATACTCAAAAAAATTTCGAAGTGATAGTTTTTTAAATTTCAATAATGTTTTATTTCTTTTAGTTCTTTCGAGCGAGTGGAATCGATTTTAATAAAAATCCAAACACAGTTTTTTATGCAAAGAAAAATCATTTTTCTAACCTTGCGACGCGAGATAAATGAACTCTTACATTTTTTTTTTTAATTCTACGAATTTTGACAAAAGATATGAGTTTTGTGACGTTCATATTGTTTGTTCGAGTATAAATAAATAAAAAGTGTCAGCACTATATTACCCGTTTATGATATTAAATTTTTTCAAAGTAAAATTTATTTTCATGTTTTTAACACGTGAAATCCGAATAAGAAATTGACTTTTAGAAATTGAGAAAGTGACAAAAAAGTCTTAAGGTGTTATCTAAAATTAAAAAATCGTAAGTGATGATAGAATATTCAAATTCTTATAAGCGTACAATTGAAGACTCTTCAGTCACGCGAAGATAATAAATAGCCAAAGTGTCAAATCAATGTCAAAGCAACGAATCGTGTAGCGATTTATATGGTCGGTGAATTGACGTGGCGTGTCGTTTTGTATAGTCTATTAGACAATCACTATGTAGGTTTTCATATCATATAGTTGACTATATCATAGAGATAAGCAACAGGATAGTAACATTAGAATACTGATTTGATTTTAATATCAAATGATATGATATATTAACATCACAATAATAAATTTTTCAATTTAAAAAATTAAAATAAGAAAATAAGAAATTAAAAAATAACTAATCTAACTCGGTAAATGAAAATAATTTTTTAGAGCACATATTGCATCTAAAGTAGTTAATACTTTCCAATACATCGGCATCAAGTGGTAACGTAAGAGGGAAAAAGGTTTCTAAACAAGTTGTGAGACCTCTGTTCACACCTGTGTATGCAAAGCTTTTTTATCTCGCCTGGTCGCTTATTGTTCCATAGGCGCCAACGGACTTTTGTGAACAATATGCAAAAGAATACTTGTCTTATGAATTTCCGTAGTTGTCTAGACACTCTTCGACATAATATTTAAATAGAGTTGTTTATGCCCAAGTGTCCATTTCCGGTATGAAAATAAGCTCATCGGATAATTTTTATTCGATATTATTATAATTATAAGCCCATGTACCGTTTGTGGATTTATTTTATATTTTCAGTTCTATTTATAGCAATATAAAAGTAAAATGAAAAATAATGAAAAAAATGTAAGGTAAATTTATTAGTGTTTGTTAATATTTATGTTTATAATAGATTAGAGATAACTGCTCTACTGGATAAGTCAACAAAAACCTGGTGCAATTACGCGATTGGCCGGAAAGAAGGCCATGTCGTGGCTCTTTGTTCGTGTGTTATCGATCCCCATGAAAGTGATGTGCATACTCCAAGTGAGCAAGTATAAAAGCTTAACGGTGTTTCTACTTTTGCATACACGCTAGCTATCTCATTAATCGTTTTTGACTAAAGTGTTGTTGAAGAAAATCATACATCAAATCTCTGATTTTTAGGAAGAAATATATTATTGTCATTTTTTGTGTAAAAAAATGATTTGAAACACTTGTTGGTAAAAAATTGTAAAGTAAGTATGTTACTAGGAAAAAAAAAGTCATAATTGATCGAAACTACGATATTATTGTCAATTAGTAATTTTTATTACATGTGTTAACTTATTTTTTCCATGGTCTCATTGGCATTATAATATATTAACCATAAATAATATATAGCGCGATTCATCATAACGTATTGTACACCTAGATATTGTAATTGGACATGCTTTGATGGATAAAGTGTTTCGACAAAACGATGAGAATATGAGGGGAAAAAAATCATCGCGATAATATGTTCATCGCTGTTATTGGATCGATTAAAGAGGTGGAGTGTGGAAAAAATACTGATAACATCGTGACTTTTTTTTTCCTCTTTTAATACTCTATTAAATTACACGGTAAAATACTTTTTTTTTTTTTTTATTATTTTCATTTTGTAATAAACATTTAAATGCCATCTATCCAAATTGATTAAATATTACACACTTTATATGAATGCATGTACGTATGACTGCAAAACGCTTAACACAGATAAAACGAAATAAAGAAGATATATAGTTAAAAAAGTAATTAATTTTGAACATTAACTATTAATACAGAAACAAATTGTATGCCTTTATGATATAATAAACAAAGGATGAAAATTTATGTGATAAAACTTTATGCTTAAATATGTCCGTTAATGATTTGTGGGTAGTAGTTTTAGATTTCCACGACTGATACGTTATATTACGTTTTTTCCACGAAAGTTCAAGTTGGATACCAGACAAAGCGTATACATAAGGTTATCTATTATATCTAAGAGAGTCGTCAATGTTTATAGTAGTACATACATACATGAGGTTGACTTTTTTTTTGTCACTAAGGTAATTTTGTTTATTGACATAAGGTACTATGTACGGACTAATAAAAATTTCATTTTTAATCGTCCGTTGAATAATAAAAATACCAAGCTTTGAAAGATGATCTATTTTTCTTTTAATTAATTACATTTTTAAACATAATGGACTTTTATAAAATATTTATGATTGTGTTATTCAAAAAACTAGTTAATTCTTTTTGAGTTTTTTATGATTAATTAAAAAGCTTTCGACGCACACTCAGGATCTTTCAAAATTTTCAGAATGGTCAAAAATTGGTTTTATTTTTTTTTTTAACTTCCCGCTTTGAAAATTAATAATTTAAAAATAGAAAGTTATTAATTTCAATCCGATTTTGAGAATGCGATATTTATCAGATTTTTAACTCAAAAAATTGCGTCGAAATGCCGTCAAGCAAATCAAAATCGAACGATGTGTTTAAAAGTTATAGTCAGCTACAATTTTTTAAATAATTATTTTTATTATATAACTTTTGAATTTTTTTTCTTTCAAAGCTCAAAAATCAATTGATTGGAAGATTTTCAAGCGTTTCAAGGTTAAAAAAAAAAGTGGGAAATTCCAAGCCTGCAGATCATCCGCTTTTCAGATTTTTTAAATTCTTTTTCGTCTTATTGCATTATTTCACAAACTAAAAATGATCTTGAATTTAAAAATTTCAAGTCAATATTTTGATTTATTGTAGAGTTATTTTTTAAATGTTCAAGAATTTTCAGAAATTTTTTTCGTTAATTAATACATATTACCAATTACTCCAAAACACGCATCATTAATAAGAAAATCGAAAACATCTTTAAAAACTTACAAAAAGCAAAAAGTCGCCTCGAAATTTTAAAACATAAGTCATTTTTTACGTAACAATAAAAATTTTTACGAAGCTCAAAAAAAATTATCGGTTTTTACGTCACATTAATATTTAGTATTATGGATTTTTAACAACGTATGAATTGCATTTAATAGATTGAATATATTGCTTGTTAATTAAATGTAAACAGAACTTGAATATTGAATAAAACACTCACCTGAAAACTTCTATCATTAGAAGGTGGTGTAAGGGGTGAGTGATTAATCGGTCGGACAATAATTGATGGTGTAGTTGATGGTGAAATTTGTGTCGAAGTCTCTTGGGCTTCACGTTCACAAACAGCACCAGGTGACCAAATCTCACACTTTCGATTTATACCAGACGATATATCACTCGGTTTTGTGCTGAGATTTAATGGCACTTCTTCGTCGTCTTCTTCTTCATCTTCTTCAGTAAATTGTGTCATTCTTTCCGCTAAAATAATTATTAAAACATCCAAATTTATTCATATACCGAAACATTATTTTCAATGATAAAATATCTCGTAAAAGTGATTATAAAACCGATGTTCTAATTAAAACTGATTTCAATCTTGATGAACACTTTCAAGTGATACAAGACCCGTTTAAATCGATTTCGATTTGTTTGTACCAGATTTACACAAAATTTTTAACTTCCCGCTAAGAAAATCGAAGATTTTCAAAAATCGGGAAGTTATTGTTTTCACCCCGTTTTGCCAAAATCGAGTTTTCATCAGATCTCGACGTTTTAAGGTCTCAGGAAGCTTCCCTGACTACTCCCGCGATGCTGTCTGCATGTCTCTATGTATGTATGTATGTATGTATATATATATATATATGTGTGTGTGTGTGTGTGTGTGTGTGTGTGTACCTCTCATAACTTTTAAACGGCTTGACCGATCAATTTCAAAAACTAATCAGCTCTCAACCTTAAAAAACCACGTCGATTGCCGCCAATCCGGTCAAAATCGGTTGATTCGTTCGTGAGTTATCGTTGACGAAAAAAATCGACAAAAAGTGTTTTTTTCGGAGTACACCGAAATTTCCGGTCTAATCAATTTGTGTTTGAAAGTATATCATAGAATTTGAAAAACTGAGTTGAATGCCGCTAACCGCGTGAAAATCGGTTCATTCATTCAAAAGTTATTGCGGTTTGAAAATTGAAAAAATAGTGATTTATTAAACTCGTATCAAACTTTTGAGCTCGGAAAGCTCAAAACTACACGAAAATTAGATTTTTGAGCTCGAAGAGCTCAAAAACATAATAAGTGCAGTTTCGAGTGCTTAATTACGAAAGTAGTGGGAAGTTGCAGGGATGGCCTTCAGGGTCAACCGTTTTCCTAATTTTTTTTATGTATATATAATAAGAGAAATCTTTAATTTATTTCGGTTAATTGTAAGGGAAAAAGTCTTCAATCGATTAAAATGCAATGTTTTTAAATTGTTATTAGATGCTTAGACAATGATCAGAGATGAAATTGCAATCTTTATGTAAAGAATTTTATCTATTTAATTGGGAGAGTAAAAATAATGATTTTTATTTACAAATTTAACACTTCAGACTAAACTCTTGTGTAAGAAGACGATGAAGAAATTATTCATTTTCCGTCAGGGATTTTCAACACTACTTTTGATCAATCATATGGACGTATTAAGTCATATTAGGACATATTAAGCCAGATATGGCCAATTTTCATATCAGGCCGTATTAAAAATTTTATATTGATATATCAGACAATCAAACAAACTAGTTTTTTTTATACAAAATACCATGCTAAAAAAATTTGAGTGAACAAAAATTTTACACAAAAAACATATTCGAGACTTTATGATATAGAAAGTAGGAGAAATCTGAGAAAGTTTTTGATACAGGGGTTAATTTTTTTTTTTTTAAGAAAACTGAATATCTTAAAATTTTCCCAACAATTTTTTTTCTTAAATCAGGTAGTTTTGTTTTTCAATAGCTTATATCCTATTCTTATTGTATGTACATTGAGGCATTACAATGCACATAAAAATAAACAATACCGTGGGATTTATAATTGGTCCGAAACCTAGGTTGTCATATAGTAGAATGATAACAGTAACGGGCCACCGATAAAACGTGGTACCCTGGCTACTGACGACCGGTTTTTCTTCATTTCTCCCTGCCGATTCGTGCTTCGGTTCTTGTGTCCTCTAAAGTGACAATTACCGCCAATTTCCTGGCCTACTTTTTGTAACAAGTAACGCATACAACGTTTTTACCACGAATAAAAGATAATCATCTCCATTTCATTTTCGACCGAAAATTTATTGTTATGATTTATGATAAAAAAGAATAAAAACTCACGAATAAAGTGTGCTTTCTCAGGTAAAGACTGCTTAGGTGGACTCGCTCGGTCAGGACTAGTTCGTTCATGCTGCAATGAAGAGCGTTTGGTAACAAGTGTTGTCTGTTGTGCCGGAATTTCGGGTGGCAAAAGAGAATGTGGTAGCAGAAGGCCTACCGCATGATGAGTCCACCAGGCTGTACTGCATCCACCATACATTAGACCACAACGCATATCTGTAACTGTAACATATAATGGTCGTTGTGGTGAATTTAAGAAGATGCCTTTCTTTCTTTCTTTCTTTCTTCCTTCCTCGAAAGTAGATCTTTCGAATCTTCAATGCAGACAAAAAAAAAGTACTTTATACACAGACACACACGCAGACAAATACTTACCACGGGAGTTTAATTCGGGTACATGTGTTAACTTCTGCAGCCTAGGATCAGAAGCATAACCAGATGCAAGGGTAAATGCGCTAAGTCGGTGGTCAGGTGCGAGCTGGCTGCCTGCCGATGGATAAGAGACGACGTTGCAAGAGCTGTTGCTACCACTGGTAAGACCACCTGGACTCCAGGGTGATGCTGACAAGACATTTGGACTGCTTGGCGGAGACAGGGTGGCAGGGGGTGATAGGGAGCCGGTAGGAACTCTTACATCGTCGCAATTAATCTCTGGTTTCATCATCCATGTTCTTGGTACTGTTTCTGAACAATTTACTTACGCTGTTATTTTTTCCATTATAAATGTATAGATACTATTGATATGTATTTAATAATTTAAATAATGTTTCAAGTATGAACATCATAAATGTTTTATGTTTCAGTTGTATCGTTAAGTTGATTATACTAACATAATAATAGCGATAAAAAAAGTTTCTAGGTAGGTAAATATTTATAATAGTGAATGATGTAGAACATCAGTAGTTTCAATTATTAATTTTCCTGCAAATGATTCTTGATTCTTTATTAAGATATTAATAACATTGTTAGTACTTTCATCATTTCTGTATCGATGAAAAAATTCATTTGATTCAAGAAAATAATTCTAGAACTGAAAAATTTTTCTTGGCTTAAGAGCCGGTCCCTATGATTGCAGCTTTTTATTTCTCTTCTTAACAAAGAAGATTTTTGAAAAAAAAAAAACGCTCTGATACGTAAAAGATTTTTTAATTATCTACTTTGTAAGTTTAGAAGAAATATAATTTTATCTAGTTTAGAACAAAAACATAAAACTGCAATTTTTATCTGTATATTTAAGTCGAAAATACACTATTGTACTTGTAAGTTTTGTTGAATGAAAGTTTAGTTTTTTTGGTTCTTTATAAAACTTTAATGAGACATTGTTAAAAAACTAACTCGATATTCAAGAGAAAAAGTCATGAATTACAAAGATTATTTTTTAAAAAATTCTTTGTCTTGAATCAAGCAGAATAATTTTTGACTTAAGGTATTTTTCTTAGTTTAAAGTTTTTTTGTTCTTGAATCAAGTTAATTTTTCTAACAGTAAATCTGGCTTATCGATCAATAATTAATTACTTTTAATACTAAAATTTAAATGTTGAGCACCAATTTGAACGATCATATTGTATTAATAAAAATGAACTTTAATGTAATGATGTATGATCTGATCTGTTTAAAATTAGACAAATATCGGATTCCGGATAACAATTGAATATACTGATGAATGTTAGTTATTCTCTGTATTAGTCTTATCACTTTAGTAAAACGTTATTATTTCTAGACTTTACTATTTATTATTTGAAGACTTACGGGTATTTTTCCAGGTGTTTTATGTACATTGTAAAATGTGGTTTAAAAAATTTAAGAGTCAATGTTCGATTTAATAATACGATGATATGAAAACAACATCAAAAAATAGTTGTACTATATGGAAGACAATAGATCGGAGCCGAAAATCGATAATTTCAATCTTATCAAGTTTTATCTAGTTTCAATATAGAGAAGTTTAACTAAGGAACACAAAAACATAACTTGACATTCGCATCTGTGAGTATATATCTTTACTTAATGGTAATGTTTTTTTGTCGAATAATTTTTATATCGTCTATTATGTGAAAATTGATTCTTCACAAGTCATCATCATATTAGTTCATTTATTATAAATACAAATATTTTTCTACTTTGAATTTTTACACCCAAATGCTTTTTGTGATATACGTATTCAAATTTATTTATCATGCTATATTTTAATATTTTAAATAGAATATGTTATATAATTTTAATTTATCGATCAATTTCATAATCAGCAAATATCTCAGTTAACAAAAATTTTTTTTAAAAATTAGTTTAAAATCTTCGATTTTTTTAACAACACCATTTATGATGATAGAATTGATTTAATAAATTTGAATTTCCTAATTAAAATAACGAATGTTATTGACTCACCACACATTTTACTGATGTATTTAATATTTTAATATTATTCAGTAATCCTTTTCTTGCTTCATCGGGCAAGTCACACACTTAAATTCCCATTGTTTTTTAACACTTCACTTATGAAAAAACTAATCAGTTAAATGTTATTATCCTAAATAAATCTCAAATCATATAACATGAATAACTTATAAATTTTCTTTTCAAATTATGAAAAAAAAAAAAAAAAGTTGAATCTTTCGTTACGTACAATTACAGTATCACGTATATGCTCCGATTATAATTATTATAAAAAATTCGTAAACTTTATTTTCCAATAATCAATACCGGCAAAAATTGATGCGACGATTTTTTTAACCATTTGAAAGGTAATCGATCGATCTACTTCAGTAAAGTGCTCTAATTTTCCGATGCTTGTGATTTATTTTTACCGAAGATTATAATTCCAATGAGGGATAAAAAATGTGTGTGTCCTGTTGCGTAGCAAGACCTTGACTGACCCTAGTACCTGAAAGCCCTCGTGGCTGGCTTACCTGGCCAGGTACTCATCCCTCATCAAAGTTCACCTGTGCCGGCGAGGATGCGCGCGCAGTTATCTCATAACCACGCCTCTTATACTGAAATGAGTAGCGATCGTTTGAGTAGGAGAACTCTGTTTAGTTAAATCGTTGGATTTTTATTAATTTTTTAATAATTTTGAACATTTTTGATAGCATGGGCATATGTGAAATCAGTTTTGACAACCTAGCAGTCCAGTAGGCTTAGGAGATGGTGCTGATAGTATGAGTGCATTACGTTGCATTTAGCCTTAGTTACACAAGGTTAATGTTAGCGATGTTTCTTTGATTCCTTTGTTTTAGTGATTGATCATCATAGATCATCCTCATTCAAGAAGCTATCTGGGTTGAAATATCTAATAGCCTTAATTAATACTCATCGAACTCAAGTAAATCTCAATCTAGCTTACCTGAGTTCAAAATGCATATTGAGTCTATAATGAAGTTAAAAGAATCTAAATGAGCCCCAAATTAACCTGATCGAAACTCGATAAGCTTATTCAAATAGCTCACTATTATAATATTTCACTTAAATTACTAATTTTCTATTTAAACACCATTAATTGAATATTAAAAATTAACTATAAGAGTTTCATACACGGAAAGATTAGAACTCGACTGGTTCGTGTTCTGCACCAGACTCAGTCGTTTACAAGAAAAAATGGAAGAAAAATTAGTTTACACCAGACTTATTCGTGTGCGCACACGACTCAGTCGTTTTCTGCACCAGACTCAGTCGGGCGCTGCACCAGAATCCGTGCACAGTAACCAGTTTGGCACCGCACACGATTGAGTCTGGTGCAGAACACGAACCAGTCGGGTTCTAATCTTTCCATGTAAATAAATAATAAATTTTAATTACACCCTTATGTAATATTGATTAAAGGAATCTTAATTTTCATATATATTAGGAGATTTTATGAACCAGTCTAGTATCAAATGCGATTGAGGCTCGATAAGTATTATTTAAGATTAATCAAGTATCCTTTGGATTCATTTGAGGCTCATAAATGCTCTTTTCAAATCATCATTAAAGGCTTAACATACTTTTTCATTTTGGTGGGATTGAATGGAGGCTTACTTAATTACTATATCCGTGATTTCGTTACATAAGTTTATTTGAATACTACAATAATTTGCATTTTACTTAGAGATTTCAAAGTAACTTAGAACTGGGTTACAAAAAAAATTTCTTGACTCAGAAAAAAATTTTAAAAAATGAAAATTATTTTGGTTAAGACAAGATTGTTTAAAACAAAAAAGTTTACTTTTGTTCTAACTCTACTTATTTGGTCTATCTGACTATCATTTTCCTGGTTCAAGTAAGCCTTTGTTTCTATGAAGGGTTTTTTTTCTAAGTCTTTTTTAAAAGTATATTTATTTAACATGATTTAACAGCCGGTTGCCTCTTTTTATCGCGTCGCACTCACTGCGGGAAACGGTACTATCCTTGTTGCACTCATGATTATAAAGATATTGCAGTTTAATGTTTTTCTTTCGAACAAATGAGAGTTTCGAAAAAAAAAAAAACACGCTACTATGAAATAGATAGTTAAAAAATTTATTACGTAGCAAAGCGTTTTTTTCAAAATTCTACTTCGTCTAGGAGAAAAATATAAAGCAGCAATAGTAGGGGTCGGCTATTAAGAACCCACTTCGAAAATCAACTTGATTTAAAAACATATAAAGGTTAGTCGGTTTTTTTTTTTATTTTTGAAATCGCTAAAAATGAAATTTTTTCGTTTTAATTTTTTTTTCCTTATACTAACATTGTCTATATTAGACATAATATATATTCTGAGAATTACAATAGTCAAAATTTCGATCGCAAAAGATTGTTCAAAATATTTTTAACGAATTTAGTATACTCAAGATGTTTTCGAGTGATCTGTAAATAAGAATGTTTAAGAATTTGCAATCATTTTCTTTTCAAATGATATAATAAAGAATAGAAATTATGCACCATACAGAGAATAAAAATAAAAAAATTCAATTTTCGACAATTTTAGAAATTTAAAAAAATCTTGAGTGATGGCTAAACTTTTTTAATTTTGCTGATTTTTTTAAAAAGCTTTAAAAAACGATTAACTAACTTATTTTTATGAAAGAGTCAAAAGTAAAATATTCGGTTTCTATGCAGCATTCTAACCACTAAGCTTTAAGATACTTTACTCATAAAAATATGTTAAATAGAGGATTCTCACGACTTGTTGATCTATACAAGAAAATTTATTTAGATTTACATCAAAATAGGTGGCGGTATTCATCTAGTGATGGAAGTTACAACCTTGTTATATATACTGAAAGAAAAATTAAATTGAATCAAGGGAAAAATTTTTGAACTGAAGAAATAATTTTGAAGAGTTTCAATGTTTTGAATTGAAACGAAAAATTCTTGAACCAAGAATTTCTTAGTTTAAAAATTTTTCTACTAAAATCAAGACGAAAAAGTTCCTCAAAATTATGTTCTTGATTTAAGTTAATTTTTTTTTGTGTAAGTGAGATCGTCGTAGTTGTTACTACAAATTTATATTTTCGGTCTGACTGATTTTTTCTAAACTTTTTGATTAAAAATACTCAAAAGGAAGAACTATATTAGAATGATCTTAAAATTAATCAATTTTTTAATACAAAATACTATTACACTAGTAACATGCACTGCTAAAAAATTGATTTAATTCGAGAAAAAAAATTGATATCGTAAACTAAGAAATCATCCTAAAAAAAATTAGTTCTATCTAGGACTGAGCAGAAAATTCCTTAAACAAGATAAAAGTTACTTGAACTAAGAAAAAAGCTAAGAGTAATTTTTTTTTAATTGTGAATAAAATTAATCCCTCAGAGAGTCGTTTATTGATCAACGTCTCAATTATGTGCTCAGTCAAATTTTCTCAAGAATTTTTTCTTCTAATGAAAAAAGCACAACGTAAATGTCTAGAATCGTCATATTGGAAAAATTATAGTAACTATCTAATTATTGGTTTTGATTATCTACAATTATGTGCTGATACAAAAATGTTGACCCTGGAAGAGAGGAGAAAACGGGCATATATTCTCTCTATCTAAAATTTGTGTAACGAATACATATTGTCCAAAATTATTATTTATTCTATCCATAACGGAATCTGCTCGAGGTTCAAAATCTCAAATTTTCTACTAGCAGCCCGTTCTAATTTTCACTACTTTGCTTCTTTGTGGAAAATGATATCTCTGCTTATTATGACATTTGTCCAAATGATATTGGAACGATTGATATTTTAGGCTCTGACCATCAGCCACCACTTCCCTCAAGCATTCTAAATTTATACTGACTCAGTATCGAAATAACGTTTGGTAATAGTATTTATAGCTTTTGATGTGACATATAAAATTTTCTTCCACACCTACAATAATAATGGTACGATTAAGTAAATAAGTATAAGTAAATAAGAAACTGATTTCTCAAAGTTTAATTGGCATGTGGTGAATATTTTTGCTACGATTGTTATAGACATTGTTAAATTATTGTATAAAAAACGAAAAACAATAGATAAATATCATAAATATAACTGTCTTCCACTTATGATTGAAATTATTGTGATGTTATTAATGACCCTGGCCATTGGTCTGTCATTAGTCTATGAGCGGTCGGATCTGTATCAATAAGTAAAGAAATTTTATGAAACGTTTCTAAATTTATAAGACAATAAAAATTATTAGATGAAATCCAAGTAATTTAGGAGTATTTCAAAAATTGTTATAAATATTAGTATTTTATCGATCAAAAGACTTATATAAATAGTTTTGAAGTATTCAAATAAAACTTGTAAACAAAAGTTTTTTGAAGACAGCCATCAATTGAAGCAATCTGTTGAATACCTCCTACAACATCGTTATAACATTTCAACAAAGCCACTATTATTACATTTTTTAGTGAATAGAGAAATAAATTATTACTAATCGAAAAAATAATCAACATATGACGTAAATACGTGATATACATGATTTAGTATAGTCAGTTATTTGCTTAAATTTAAAGCTGATATAAAATCTAGTATTATGTAACTTATACTATGAGTAATTGACTATGAATTTCTAGAAGTGATACACATTTATTTATTATCTTACAATTTAAAGTTAACAATAAAATGTGGGCGTAACAATTTTATCATAAAAACACGCAGGCGCGTCGTGTAGTTAATGATTCGCTACACTATAAATTGGTTTCCACCTTCTCTTCAAGGTACTGAGTATCTCTATGCTATCATAGACTATTTGACTTTCATCGCGACGTTTTATGATCTCGAATCTATCCCTTGTGTGAGTACTTATACAATGTTGACTGTACCTTGATATGAATCCCTCATTTTATCTTTTGTTTATATTCCACCTTCTGATGCTTAGTTTGACCTCCCAATATGACCAATACTAAAAAAGTCAAGAGTTGAAAAGTATACTCAAGCGAATCATCCATACTTACCGATATTATCGCTACCAAGGGAATTGGGACTTCGAGCACTCAAACAACTTTTTTACAGATTACGTTGTTAATAAATTTTTGCGATTTCATATCTGGTATAAATACGCGGTAAATAATTGAACGAGTTGAAGATATAAAGAAGATATATATTTAAGGTATAAAGATTAATGTCTTCTGTGTATTGATAGTAGGGGACGGGCGGGCAAGACGGAGAGGGCGGGTAAAATGAATAATCGTTTTAAATCGCTGGTCGGTCGATAGAAACATTTTAGACTTCCTTCTATCAATCTATTATATAACTCCACTTATCGTTATTGATAAAGCATCGGTCTTGCATACTTGTGAGATTATTTTTTTTTACGCATTTTGAAATTTAGGAAAAAATTAAAATTTTAAACTGTAAGTATACAGTGATTATTTTAATGTTGTTAAGGAAGATGCGGATTTAATTTTTAACTTCCCGCTAAGAAAATTGAAAATTTTCAAAAATGTGTGTGTGTGTGTGTGTGTGTGTGTGTGTGTATGTATGTATGTATGTATGTATGTATGTATGTATTTAACCCTTTTATAACTTTTGAACATCTTGACCGATTTGATCGCGGTTGGCGCCATTCGAAAGTGCTTGACCAAACTTAGATTTCCTGAAAATTTGAACCGATTCGGACTGATAGATTTTAAGAAATCTTAAAAAATCTAAAAAAAAATCAGAATAAAAATCATTTTCGAAAAGTGGTTTTCTTGGAATAACTTTTAAACGGCTCTACCGATCAATTCCAAAAACTAATCAGCTCTTAACATCAAAAAACCGCGTCGAACGCCGCCAGTGCGGTCAAAATCGGTTGATTCGTTCGTGAGTTATCGTGAACGAAAGAAAACCGAAAAAAGTGTTTTTTCGGGATTACTCTGAAATTTACGATTTGATCAATTAAAACCTGAAAATCACTTATGAGGATAATAAAACTGCGTCGAATGCCGCCAACCGCGTGAAAATCGGTTGATCCATTCAAAAGTTATTGCGATTTGAAAAATCCAAAAATAGTGTTCTAAGAAACTTCTATCAGACTTTTGAGCTGGAAGAGCTCAAATGCATCAAAATATTATCTCTCCGAACTCAGTGAGCTCAAAATATCACATAAATTATATTTTGAGCTCAAAAATCTCAAAAATGTCGTGAGTACAATTTTAAGCGCTCAGGTATGGAATTAGCGGGAAGTTGCAGGGATGGCCTTTATGGTGAACCGTTTTCCTAATTTTTTTTTGTTTAGTTATAGTGAAAATATTGTTTGAGATGACGAAAAAAAAATTTTGTTAAAATTTGAGCTTTTAATATTAATATTAAGATGTGCCAGATTGCAATTTTTTATTTCCCATTTAAATAACATACCAAAAAAAATTTTTGGTGTTTAAAATTTTATTACTCAGCATCCAATCGAAAGATCGTAAAAATTGATATTTCATCTTGTAGGAAATTGGACGATCTACAAAAAAAGTCTCTTATGATTTTTCGCTTATTCCACTCGGCTCAAAGTTATTTAATGTTAAAGTTTAACTTTAAATAGTTTATTCGTAATTTCACAATATTTTTAATTTTGACTTCAAGAATATGATTCAAAAATAAAAAAAATATTTTATGTTATGAAGTACAAGTCACATTTACTAATAAAATCTCGAATTTTTTCTTTAATTATTAATAGCAAATAATAAACATTTCTTTACCCTTTAATTAAAGGAGGGTGGTGTATAACGGTTATTCCTTTTTGTGGCTTTTAACCATCAAATTAGAACCATCAAAGAGATGTCACTGTCGAAAAAAAGTGTTGTTTTTACGTAACTCGAAAATTTTGCATCAGATCGTTTCTAATATAGGAGGATATTTTTCCTCTTGAGGAAATGCACTGAATACCGCGATCTATTACATCAAAATCAGTTGGTTCGTTCGAGAGATAATGCAATTTAAAATTTACAAAAAAGTGGTTTTCGAATATAATTCGTAGATCCTCGCGTTCGAAATGTATATAAGTTACATTATTTTTCAGTAATAATTTATCAAGACAAAACCACTCTGTGTCACAATTTATTGGTATGAAAATTTCTTCGGTTACATTTTCTTAGCCAAAAATATCTTAAAAAAAAATTTCTCAACAACAATTTTTTAAACAAAAATTAATTTAGTACAAAACTTTTGCTGAAATAATTTCCCAAAGCCAAAATTTTTAAATCAATACCTAATCCACATATACGAAGAGAGCAATATTGTCAGAATGAGATACGTCTTGCTATTTTGACGATATGTCGACTATGCTATTTTTTAAGACATATTCCGTATAGTCAATTCAGCGTATCTTAAGTTTTTTGCACTAAATTACATTGGAGATTACGTTTGATAGTTATTTTAACAATATTTTTCTCTCCATGTAACATAATTTTAAATGCTATCGAACTTTCATATAACTACTTTTTGAGTAGGGAGCTTTGCCCCTCTTTTTCAAATGCTCTTTTTTTTTCAGAACAATAGTGATAAGAATTCTCAAATACATAAGACCAAGCTTAAAATGATCAAATGTTTCAATAAAAAATTGTCTTTTATTTATGCACAGATATAGTGCACGCCTCAACGCGAAGCGTGAGTAGTGCTTTACTCTCACTCTCTCAAGGTCAAGCAATTATTTCGGCTTAAATTTCTTTTATCTGAACTTTTTTGCACTTTGAGTATTAAATGAGTTGACAAATATCAACAATAACAATTTTTTTATGTCAACAGATACTTTAAAAAACACTATTTTTTCTAGATAGTATAAAAAATACTGTTTTGAAAAAATATTTCGGTGGACGTCGGGTTGCCTGTATATGCGGATGATGTGTGTGGTCACGATAACACCCAAAAAACTTAACTTTTTTAGTCCATTTTTTTTTCATTCACTTCAGTATGATTCTGAGTAATAGACTATTTAAAATAAACGTCTAATTCAACGTAATTTAATTACAAAATGAATAAATTTATTAACAGTGAAGAGTCTTTTTTGTATATCTACATTTATATAAAAATATAGTTCAATCTTCGTCTACACACGGGCGCTTCCGATCATCTCAGTTTTATGTGATTTTAATTTTTTTTTTCGATGAATGAGCGTTGAGACGTGCACTTTTGGATTTTTCAAACTTTTTATAATTATTGCAAAATAAGATGAATCAAACAAAATCCAAGAGCGAAAAGTTTAATAAAGTCATAAATTTTGTTGGTAAATTAAAATTTTTTGTTGTTGATTTATTAAACAGTAATAACAAAAACAACAGATTAATTTTTTTTTTTCAAACATTTTATTTTGAATCAAAAAATGGACAACTTTTTTTATATTTTAATTTTTTCTTTTTAATTTCTATTGCATGCCAGATACGTTTCTTCTATCTCTACTTAATTTATGTTATTATTAATAAACATATAATTAAATTTTTACAATGATGGCATATCAAGTGACATGAGAAAAGCATTATTATAGCTTGTTTATGAACAAATAGCGTATTTTAAGATTAGTCGGTTGATCGTAACAGGGTAGAGATATCTTTAATTTAAAAAATGCCCTTAGAAACACAAGAATAGACAGCACTCTGAAGATAATTAAGAGCGTTATTGTTATTCAGATAAAATGTAGAACCTGTTTTAGAACAAATGTATGCCAAGCTTTTTAAAACTATATGCATTTTATAGGTCACGAAGGTAGCTTACCAATATTTCTTAAGTCTTTATTCTATGCTTATTGATATGTAGATAAGAACCTAGACAATAGCAGTAAACAATTGTGACCACAATTAACATAGCAATAACGAACGAGTCTCGTCGTTAAACTAATTTACAGCTGCGAGAATAATGTCATTGTGATATTCTTATCTTTTATTGTCATAAGTGTACATGTATATATTTTTGCAAGTTCTAATTAAACATTCATGTTAATATTTTATCACAAGATATTTATTTTAAATGTGCATGCCTATTATTTTTTAAACAGTCTAAACCAAATATAAGAATAACAAATGATTAATTGATATAATTGGCAGTATTTAATTTCACAGCTTCTTTTATAAAAACGTTCTAACAATTTGATATAACACTAAAGTTTTGCAAGTGCAATCTTGTAATTACAATAACAGATAAATTAGCTATTATGAAAATACTTCTTCTTGTTCGATAATTATAGGATATAAATTATTTTTTAAAACAGGAGGCAAAGTGTAAATAAAAATTATATTTCGTCAAGAATGGAAAAAAAAATAAGATACAATGACAATACACAGAAAAAAAGGTTCACTTGAGCCAACAAAATATTTTTCTTCCTAATTATTTTCTTGAGCGAAAAAAAAATTTTTTTTTGACCCAAGAAATTTTACTTATTCCAACAAAATTTATTTTCTTGCTTTAAAAAATACGTATCTTGATCCAAGAAAATTTATTTAAGTCAAGAGAATCTTCTTGTTTTGAGAAAATTCAGTCTCTTGCTCCAAAAAATTCAGTTTTTGATAGAAGTAAATTTTCTTGTTGTGAGAAAATTTTTCTCTTGCTCCAAAAAATTAAATGTTTCGATAGAAGTAAATTTTCATTAATACTTTTATTGATTAACATGTCAAATGGGAAGATCAAATAATATTGAATCATTTTTTTTCATTCAATATGTATGATTGCACGCTAAAATAATATAAAATGGGTATCAAATATTCAAGAGAAAATTTTTTTCTCAGCTGAAGTAGGTGGCGCTGCTTCCCTAAAATATCCAAAAATCTTGATCAAATACAAAAATTTATTGTGTCAAGTATTTATGTTCATTTGAATGAAGAAAAAATTACTTCTACCAAGAACAGAATTTCAAGAAAAATTTTTACTTCGGCAAACACAACTTCGGTCTTCCTTCAGGCACCTGAAAATTTTCTTGAGCCAAGAATTTCGTTCTCCAGTCAAGAAATTTTTCTTTCTGTGTATGAACTAATTCAATCTGGCAGATTATTTTGAGAAAAATGTCCAAAAGATATAATTGTTAATAATTTAAAGAAAATTTGTTTTTTCAAATAAATTCCGAATTTTTTAAACAGTTGTTAGGAATTTCAACTTTTTTTTCACAAGTTAAGTAAGGTAAGAGCCTCAGTATCTGCTCATGTATCAGTCATATTTGTGAATACAGATATACAAATACATGGAGTGAGCATGTACTGGTTCCTGGGGCTTGGGAGCAGGTACTGGGGCTTTTACCTTATAACAATATATTTTTCAAGGTAAGTTTTTGTTTTAAACAATTAATTGTATTGAAAATAAAAATAATATCAGACTTGTCAGTATTATCATAAAAATAAAATTAAATCTTTCTGTAATTGACTATAGTTCTTCAATAAAATATAACACTGTTGATAATAATGAAAAAAAAGTATTATATTTTATATATTCAAATGTATGCACAATACACGTTTATACATTTATTAATCTTATATAGGTCCTCATCGAAGATCTATATAATTTACAATTGTTCAGGTGTTATACAGATTATACTGAGAATCGAACAATAACGTTAATAAAAATATGTGTAAAAAATAAAAACCGTATTTGGAACTATATACGACATCCGTGAGAATATCAATGCTTGTGAAAGTTAGAAGAGAAAAATACCTTATGATTATAGGGTTTAAACGATATGGAATATATTTGAAAGGAAAGTCTTACGGAAACATTTATACGTGACATTGGATTGCAGGTCTCTGTTGAATTCTTTGTTGATGAAACTTGCTTCTGCATCAAATTCTTGAATGGACCATTCATGAACTGAAGATCTACCCAATAAAACGGAAGTAAGAAAATTCTCACATTTGATCGAGAAACTCGACCTATAAAACACACGCAATCTCGAATACATATTTATTTTTTGCAACTTGTATATTTAAAATATCATCGAACAAATCTTAAAAGAATTTATTCGGTCAAAAAATTTTCTTATTTGATAAATCATTTATTATTATTTTTTCCGGCTTACGAGTATAAACCCTTGAAAACTTTCTTTCGAATTAAATCTCAATCACTCTGATTAAATTTGAAATAAAATGAATACACTCGTAACTATTATAATTCTTTTTGAAACTACTGCACATAAAATTCAAGTTGATTCACAATAAAAAACATGATTTGAGCCAGAAAATTCTCCTGAAAAATTTCTGTTGTCTTGGATCAAACAGGAAAAATCTTGAACAAAGATATTTTTACTTTAGTTCAAAAACTTTTCTGATTGATTGAAGAAGAAGGATCCTGCTTTCGAATCAAGTTTATTATTCTAATAGTGATTAAATGTCTTTTAAAGACTAGTAAGTTCATGCCGTGTATTTTAGAGAAATTAAAATTGTAGCAAAAAAAATTTTTTTCTACACATTTATATTCTTCAAATTAATTTGAACATTTTATCCCAATAGGACGGTTTAAAGAATTTTGATGGTTGATTTTGTCAATGTTTTGTACAATGAAAACTTTGTACAAATGACAAATTTTTGGATGTTCTTGGTTTTATCAAATAAATTTTTTATCTATCTGTCTATGTATAGCTTTCAAAAAAAATAGATGAATTTTCTGGTCCAGTCTAATGAACGAAAAATAGCCTAACAATCGATCTTACTTTACATAGAATTTTATTTCTCATATATACCTTTTTGTAAACGTAAAAAAATTGTTCTTTTTTTCTATCGTATCCTGAATATGACTTTACGTCAAATTTTATTATTATTTCATAAAATTCTTACCATTTAATCATCGTTTAATGATTGTAAATAAATACACAAAGAAGAAAAGTATACTACGGTTTCCGTAGGATATTCATGAAGACAAAGTTCTTCCTTTTTTTTATTCACTCATGAAATATAATGTAAGTAGTACTTGCAATTTATTTCCTCTTATAAGCAACAGTTGGATAATATAAATAAAATAAGGGTATATAGTTATTTCTTCTATTCATATAAACGTATAGGCCGTATAAGATGAATATGGAATGATACAACAATTTCAAATCCTTTAAGGAAATCAACAGTGGAAACCTTATATTTTCTGGGTAATTATTGTAATTTCTCAAATAAATGACAGTTACATAATTTCTTGTATATTTATATATATACTTCATTCTATATTTTTCAGAAAAATTATTTAAACGTTGTACTAGAATAGATCACTGTTCTATATCTTAGTTTAGAAAATTTTTTTCCAACTTACATTTGTATTTTGTCACGATGAAAGGATACAGCCAGGTAATCATAGCGAATCGGCCTTAACAGAGTCATCTATTTGGAAATCGAGTTGATACCAAATGAAAATAATTCGGCCAAAATTTAACTGTTAATTAAAAAATTAATTGTTTTCTAAGTGACAGTAGGCTCCTTTTTGACTCATGGAGTTTCGAGAATATTTGGAACATATGTATATGTTTATTAATATGTTTGAACTACTTTATAATCTAAGAAAATTTATTACATTTAAATCAGGTATTGATTTTTAACTTAAAAAATTATAATCAATATTGAAATTTTCAGGATTTTTTTAGAGACATAACAAAATAACTTTCTTTCAAATTTGAAGCATTGCATACGAAGTTCCAAGAAAAAAGTAACACTCATAAAAAAATAGTGATTTTTAAATCATTGATACACTGAGAGAAAATTTTATTTAATAGTAATAAAATTTTATTACTATTTAATAAAACGTTTATTTGGCTAATAAAGAAAAAGGGGAAATAAACAAGTAGGTTAGGTTAGGATGTCTCGTTGGAACATCTTTATACTATTTATTTATTAAAAGATTTTACATTGAAAATATATTTGAATATATTATAATTAATTGATAAATATTAATTTTTTTTTTTAAATTATTTGTTTTAATGACTTAATATTCGTATGAAAAACACATATTAGTATTTAAGAAAATTTTATTAAATACTAATAAAATTTTATTCATATGGAATATAATTTTATTACTATTAACTAAGTTTTTTTTCTAAGTCCAAATAAACTTTTTTATTACTATTAAATAAAATTTTCTCTCAGTGTAGGCTTTAGATGGCTTTTGATAGCGAAATTGAAGCAATGGAGGAAAAACCAGCAGGTATCAATAAAATGTTCCTACACAAAAAATATCGGCTGTTATCTAACTTTCTACTTCAATTCCTGTAGATTTCAGAGTATTTTAAAAACAGGTAAAATTTTGCTAATACAGTGATTCAGTTGGAAGCTCCCACCTAATTTGAACATGAATGTATATCAAATATCTGTTTTTTTCTTGAAAAATGAAAGTTCAATAAGAATGATTCTGTTCAAACAGAATTATATGAAAGCTGAGACATAAATTTTTGTAGATGTCTGAAAAAAATAGACTTCCAACTTTTTTTTAATTTTTCATTAGCCAGATTTGATCATATCATGCTCACATTTTTAGGATCACCTCTTTTTTTAAGTAGATTTATTTATAAATCTAGCTATTGTAGCTGATCTCATGTCGGAGTTTAAAGGAAATTTTGTTACAAGATTTTTTATTTATATTTGTCATGTCGAAAAACAGTATTGGCTCAAAAGTTTATATATACACATAATAAACGCGCCTTGTTGGCAGGATTGCGCCCACAGTTCTCAACCAATCTTTATGAAATTTTGTGGCCTCCATTCCATGAATCAATACCGAGATCAAGTTTGAACATGAGCAAAATCGACCACTTAGTTTCGGAGTTGTGGGTGTTTGAAAATTTTTTTCATTTTCGAAAAATCATCTTTAATTTAAGTTATAATTTGTCCACTTTCGATAATTTTTTCAACTTGTTTCATGACTCAAAAAATTTTGAAAAAATTCTATATTCGTTAAATAAATCTATCTATTCATGTCGGGCTTGGCCGAGTGGCTCTTTTTAGTAGATTTCATAGAAATCTAACTATTGCATTTGTCCTCATGACGCAAATTTTGAAAAATTTTGCTATTTTCTGAATCAGTTCGTCAAGCTGATTTAGAAAATGCTATTAGTTCAAAAGTTTATATATGTATGTATTTATACATATATATATATACGATATAAAGCGGCTTATCCGGACGATAGCGTCTCTAATTTATAATGGATCTTTTCCAAACTCAACATACTTAATCTTTAGGCGAATACTAAGGCCAAGTTCAAAGATGAGCTCAATCGGTCAAGTAGTTCAGAAATTATAGGGTTTCAAAATTTCCAAAATCATAAAAATTCATATTTTGGCCGATTCTTTCGCGGATAACTTTTGAATAAAATAACTTATCGAATTTTTTTAAATTGTATTTTAAAGCTCGTTAAACGAGCTTCAATTTTCATACTATTTTACTCTCCTAAACTTAAAATAACCTATTCGTCTGTAGGTTTTTGATGAAATTTTACTTTTGCAGTCATTTTTTCGATTAATTTGTCCATAAAAAATTATGTAATTATTATTATTATTAATATTTATGATTAAAATTAGCTGTTTGTGAAATCTACTTCCATTTCGGCTGCCGAATGGCCTTTTTTCTTATATTGTACTTTGGAAGAAAATATCAACTTCGAAATCAATGACTCAAGTTTGCGCACTTTCGTTGAAAAGTATTGGATTTCCGCTATTTTACATACACTAATGAAAAAATTAACTATTCAAGAATAAAATTCTTGGATTAAGAAAAAATCTTTGATCAAGTAAAAGTGACTTGAACCAAGAACAATTTCTTAGTTATAAGAATTTTTTCACTTGATTCAAGATGATCAAATTTATTGAAATGATATTCTTGGTTCAAAATTTTTCTCTAACATCAGGTACATTTTTTTTCAATCATTTTTTACTATATATCAATCTTCCATGACTTTTATTTAGAAGTATTTTTTTATTAGTACCAAAAATAGACATAAGAATTTCAAACATATTCATTTCTTTTATTTCAAAATACTGCTCTATAGTTTGACAACTTTAAAAGTAAATTTTTACCGATATATTCGTCGTTTGTGCATAGATAACTTGATATGCTTGAAAATTTGTTTTTATATTTATGGGTTCATTTACCTCTTATTATACTATTTGATAAAACAGTTTTTTATGTAAAATGTTTAAACTTTATTTATATATTAATTCGACTCATATCCGTAAAATCGTCAAACTTTATCATTGAATTTCGATTTTATTGTGTGTTATACAATCTCATAATGAATTTCTAATACTATATTAGATAATTGTTGATTCTTAGGTGTTTTTATCTAAATTCAAACATTTACTTTAGGTTCATAATAAATGATCACAAACTGTACGACGTATGCATTTACGTCGTACTAAGAAATGTATGCAGTGCAGGTGGATCTGGAAAAAGGCACCTGTATTGTCCCTACTCTCTTTTCAGGTTACATTTTCGAATCGTTTTCCATTGTATAAGAATCTTGACTAAAAATGTGGTAGTCGATTTTTGTTTGCACCTGCGTTTTAATCCAGGTAAGCATAGATATAAAATGATTAAAATAACTCATGCTCGATTTGCTGTTGAGTTAATATTTTGAATATTTCATACAAATAAATGCTTTTTGAACTTTATAGGTGTTCAGAAAATTTTGAAGCAAAAGCTTTGAAAATAGTCTTATCAAACTGTAAACAAACTTTCATTTAAATAGCACAAAAATGTTTTTTTCTTACTTAGGAATTTTCTTAAATGAAGCAAAATTTTTAATAATTTAGGAAATCAAATATATTTTAAGTTCTTATAATTCAAGTACGATAAATTTTCCGAGAAATACTCTATAAATAACAAACGTTGTTATTTCTTATGCCTTCTGAATTTATAATCTATTCGTTTTTTTTTGTAATAGATTGTTTGATTGTTCGTAGAATACCCCGTCGATTGTCTTCAATCACGTTGGAATAAATTGGTCATTTTTGATGACATAAAATAACTATGAGTGCGTAAAAAACTGCGTCGAACTCCTCCAAGTTTGTCTGAATCTTTTGATTTGTTCGTGAGATATTGAGTTAAAAAAACACGTGGATTATTAATATAATTTTTCGATTCTTCATCAGATTGGATTATCTTTCTGAGAAAATTAACAAAGCTCTTTTAATTACGCTGTTCTAGTAGAGACATCGAAATCGGTTGATTTATTCAAAAGTTATTCCAGTTGATGTATATGAGTCATTCCATATCAAATCGATAAATAGTTGGAATCGACCCCCTTCGATTTGGACAAATTTTAGTCAGAAATTTTCTTTTATCATATAGTGAAGTTCTGCCAAAGGAAAAAAATAAAAAAATTTTTTTCAAAAGATATGCAAATTCAAAATTTCACAATTTTTCCAGTTTTTCAATTTTGTTTTTGTAATAATATAAACGCTATTATAGATACAAGAATGGCCTTTCAAAAATTTTTAATTTGACAAATTTGCCATTTTTCAAAAAATTTTTTTTTTCAATAGCCCTAAGTGTCCCCTTTCAAACAAACATGTTTTGTTTAAAATAAGTCTATATAAGATAAGTCTATATCAATGCAAATTAAGATCATAAATAAGTTCAAATATGATATGAGTATCTGATCCTAAATTATTCTTAATTTTTTCAAAAATTGTACTATTTTTTTTCCAAAATTTAGATTAGGTTTTGATGGGCCCCAACAGGGGATCCCAATGTGGACCCCATTGGTTTTACTTTTAAATTTCTAGTCGGGTATATTTCAGTCAAAAGTCTAATAGGAGTTTCATAGAACACTTCTTTTTGAATTTTCAAACCGCAATAACTTTTAAATGAATCAAGCGATTCTCTCGCGGTACACATTCAACGCAGTTTTTTAGAATCTTCGAGTAATCTCAGAGCGCGAACTAGTCATAGAAATTCTAGAAAAAACATTTTTTTCTACAACGATATCTCACGAACGAATCAACTGACTTTGACTATACCGATCGGGATCGACGTTGTTTTTTTGGGGTTAAGAGCTGATTTGTTTTTAGAATCGATTAGTAAAGCTGTTTAGAATTTATTACAAAAAAACCTATTTTTAAAAATTTTGCTCTTGAGATTTTGCAAAATCAAGCTAACCGAACAGACACCGAACACACACACACACACCATCGCGGGAATAGTCAGGGAGCTTCCTCGGATCTAAAACGTCAAGACCCGATGAAAACTCGATTTTCGAAAAACGAGTTGAAAGCAATAACTTCCCAATTCTTGAAAATTTAGCGGGAAGTTAAAAATATGTAGACTTAATATTCAGGATCAAGTGGAAATTGGGGGGACCACATGACGTGATCTTGCTTAAGGACGTTCTTAGATAAGAAAAAGACACCAATAGGTTGTGGCTATTGGTTTCTTTCTCACGCACTAATGTTGCCTCTCTTTACAGACTATCGCTCACTTACTTCCACTCACATAAAATATCGAAAGTCACTAACTTCAAACATTTTTTATAAAAAAATGAATACCGCTCGTTTATGTTACTATTGATAAAAAATACTTGTTATATTTTCAATTAATGATTCTCAGTTTTTTAAAATAATCCTAAGAAAAGTACGATTGATGTTACGGGTTGGATGTACGGGTTTGTATGAAAAATATACAAATTTTAAATGCTAATATTTCAAAATTTAGTGCCGCAAGGACTATTTAAAAAAATTCCTTCGTATAGAGAATACTTATGAGTATAGGTACTCAAAATTTCAAAAAAATTTTAGGAAAATGGTTTTTTCTTGGAACGTCCTTAATGCAGTAATCAAATTAGCAGCAACCGCCACTCAACGAAGTTTCAACGAGTGACACGAGTAAACTTGGGATTTTACAGAATGATACTTATTATATAGAAACAAGAAATAAATTAAGACGAGTGAGTGAGAAAGTCGACAATAAGGGTAACACAATAAAGCGGATTCATCAAAGGAAAGAAAATTGAATTAGTAAAGAAATGACATAACACAGAATTCGAACTTTGAACGAGAGATACAAGAGAGGAAAAAAATTTATTCAAACAATCCTGCATCTACTTTTAACTAATAGAATCGTTCGCAATCAGAAGAATTGCAATAATTTAGCGTTGTAATTTATAGAAACATTTATTTGAAACTGTATTAATAAATTTACTGGAAATATAAATATTAAAAAATCGTGTCTAATCAATGTCGATATAAAAGTTATATCGGAAGAAACGAAATATTCATAAAAATCAATTTGTTCGTGTGTAGAATATAGGTGTATTCATGTACACATGTATGGTGTATATGTGTATGAACATATGTGTTAGAGAAAACAACATTTGGCCGCACGATATCTGTCGACTAAATCACCTAAAATATGAGTAAAATTGAATCGTTAAAACTTATAACGGGATCCAAAAAAATTTTGAGAGATATATTTAATTCTTTAGTTAAAAAGTATTGGTAACGTGTATATTAACGTGAAATCTAATTAGTTGACCTTATTATTACTGTCTATTATTGCAATAACGGTCAATTCGTGAAAAAATTATGGTAAAAAATTTTGATATTCCTCCTGATATATCAAATTCTATTCAACGATTAAAAAGTCAAATCACTTTTCTAAAGAATGAATCAACAGTGCTAAGAGCATTTTAAGTATAGTGGAACTTATTCGATTAAGTTTAATTTTATTGTTGTTATCAGTATTTTATAGCCTATGGAATGTCAATTTTAGTATCGTAATTTCAACAGTAATTTTTTTTTTTCGTCCTGCTATAATTTATTCAAGCTTTTTCGAGCTTATAGCGTTCAAAAATATTTCGAAGCATAACAAATTATAGAAAGATTTCAGGTCAAATACATTTTTTTATGCCTGAACTTTTTACTAGTGAAAAAAAAAATTTAATTAGAAAACAAATTATAAATTTCATAATTTGATCAAGTTTATTAATTTAGTGACAACACAAAAATTATGTATAATTTTATAAAATAAAACAAAAACTAAGGATTCATCATAGAGAGGATGAATCACCTTTGGTCAGGATTTTCGATGGTTATTTAAAATTCTCGGATAAGGGATCAACGTTGCGTGACGCCCTTTGATGAGCAGTAGGCCAGGAGCCAAAAAAGGGAGAACGATGCGAGAATGAGGATGGTTAGGGTCAAGTACCGGAAGTTGTAGATGCTTTGAAGGGTTGGTTCTAACTGGTGAATCTTGGTGGGATCCACACGAAAAATTAACCCCCAATATTCAGTTGTCAAAGTGGGGGATGAGCCTTCGATGCATCACTGCCAACGACCATTTCCTTACTCCCACTCTCTATTTTTACCCTCTTCCTCAATCCCTCTGTTTTTGTCTTACTTTATTTTATGTGCTTATACATTGCCATATGTTGTGCAGGTGAAAGAGTGTCAAATATGTGCAAGACCGTATCAGTATATTATCCGTTTGTCCATTAATTTACCCCTGGATTTTATAAGCGTTCGGTGTAACGCGTGCCCGGTTTTTTTTTTTTTATTTTCATAATTCCTTATTTAGTTCATTTAACTAAATATTTGATCTGAGTTTCTCTGTAATTATCATAAAGTAAAAATGAATGCAGGGAAGCATTGAGTGAAATAGCCACTCCCCATTTTCAAGCTGTTTAATTGTTTTCAAACCGTAGGTAGCCGACTTAGGCCAACATATTTAAAAACATATTACAAATATGATGCTTAAAACAAAAGTAGGTCTTGTAAATTTCTTAAAGCTATGTAGTATCGTTAAGAGTAAACTTACATCTAATACAATACTTGTACAGAATAATTTTCTTGACTTCTAAAAACTAATTCTATTCGGAGCCAAAAGTTTTTTTGTTTCCCTTGGTTGCTTTGAAGGAAGAACTGAAAAAACGAACTGCTCATGCTGGGGTGACGATCATGCATATAGTGACCAGAAACAATCGGCAGATTAATGATCTTAATACCAAGATGTATAGTGTCGTAGTGGAATCTTCTACACTCACATATAATCTGATTACTCTGACCGTCACTTAACTTTATACAAAAACGTCTTTTCAAACAAATTATTTGATAATTTTTATACCTACTATTTATATAGTCTACAGGGCTGACTGGCTTGTCTTTCGAAGATGATCTAAAAATGGTGGTGTGCTAGTTGCTGCATGTTAAACCATACGGATGTAATCGCTTGATTCTTCAGCGCTATCGACATATGAAGATATTTTGATATTGTTGAAGCTCAGATGATAAAAATTTTTGCTGCATTGATACTAATTGGCACACCCTAATACATATATATCACCTTCATTGGAGATTAGTGTATTTAGTTACTTTTTCGGCTCTCTTTCAGAGTTTATTAGCGATGTTAATAATAAATAGTTGTTAGAGACTTTAATGTTATAAGTTTGCGAGACACCATGCTAGAGTAGTCTATGACATTAAGTCATCGTATATTTAAAACAATTTTGACAATATACACAATCTAGAGCAATTTAACTTTAACTGATACTATAATTGATTATAAAAATAATTCTCTAGATTTAGTTTTCGGAAATATAAATTGTAACGTTAAAAATCAGACCAGATTTTAGTTACCCTGGACTCAAATCATCCACCATAAGTGATTGACTTTAGCCTTCTGAAAAAACAGGGTCCTGTGTTGCTTGATGACGTCGTAACGTATCCTCTAAACAAAAATACATGAAGTCTTGAAGTCAGTCATTCGTCGAAAATCGCAAAAAATAAGCAACAATTCATTATTGGTTAAAATTAAAGCTTGCGCGTAGTGTGCTATTCAAATTTCTAGTAAATATAATTTTTTAAGTACGATAAAGCTCGTGTAGTCAATATGTTATTACAAATTTATTGGTCTCATTTTTCTTTGTCGTGTAATTCTAATGAACTACGTTTTATAATGTTTGATAAATCTAATCAAGCTTTTGACATTTCGATTCCCAGAATAGTCCAACGTCAAATATCATTCTTCTCGGTCTGGTTTACGGTGAATATAATTCGAGATTTAGAGGCTAAAAAATACCATCGGCAACGCGCTGTACTGAATCATACTAACGTTTTTCATCAGCATTTTTAAAAAAAATTTTTTCTCGAAATCAAAAGTTTTAATCAATAAAATAAATCATAATTCTTAATTTATACAACTTTGAATTTAAAAATCTTCTACAAAATTGGTTAGTACATAAGCAAAAAAATGTGCAAAATCAATATAAGAGTGATAAAAATTGTACCATTATGATTCTCAATTCATACTACTTTTGAGAGTTGATACTAACATAGTTCTGTTATAATTTTAATGCTATCATTTTATTCGTCGTAAAATTACAAAATAATGCCTAGTGAAAATATTGCAGCTAAAATTACAACATATTATTCTGTATTAGTGGAGCATATGTTGTCCGTGGTTATTTTTTCGCAGTCATATTGTCCGCGGATGACGATAAGTGCGGCATCTTACAAGTTATTGAGTTTGATGTCAGGAATACTGTAGCCTATTTGTAAAGCAATGTAAACAGAGTTAAAGGACCTCATTCAACAAATGAAATTAACACCAATATACACCATAAAAAAAATAATATTAATAATAAATATCACAAAATAAATTTTACTTCATCCATTTAGTACTACAATTTATATCTAAAACTTCAACGAATATAAAAGCTTATATATTAAGTTTTATATATCAGCTGTATAATGTGCTTAATATTTGTGAACAAAAAAAAAGATGTTAAGGTAGTACATATCGTAAAACCGGTTTAATCTTCTTCTTAAAAAATCTGCAGTTAATTGCCAATTGTAATGTATTCCCTTTAGTTTTTGATGTAGAAATTGATAAATAAAATAATAGACTATTGTTTGAGATCTTACATAAAATGTATTGGGTTCTCGGGACATTGTAGAAGTTATAATATATGCTTTATAGTAGATTGAACCTAAATTGAACATTTGCGGACCGATCAATCTTCAATAAAAATAAATTAATAGACGTTTTTGTAATCTGATCCTTAATATTGGATTTTTTTTTCCCCAAAATTATCAACCAGATGCTTATCAGAATAATTATAAATATCTGAAAAATTCTTTATAATTTGCTGATGGTCATCATACGCATAAAAAAATAATTTTTGTTACAACATATCTAGCTGGGGAATGAGTTAACGCGAAACATTAGTCTATCTCGTAAAATTTGTAATAATTCGAATTGAAAAAATAATCTAGATGGACTTACTCGGTATATAAAATAATTGATTAAAATTCATGTAAGTTCATTTTTCCACTCGAGAAACGTAAAATAAAATTCTAGGAAAATTATCATTGGAAAGTTGTAGATAATAAAAAAATCTAGTGCAGATTGTTGAATGAAAATTGAAAAAAAAAAAGTTTTCATTTATAGACTATCAGAATATATATTTAACAACATTCACCAGACGGCGTATTGGCTCAACATGAGAAGCCCAACTGTCTCGTGAAACAACACGTGTCGCCACGTGGCCAGGTAGAAATCGAGGTGCCCACCACGGACGAGTCTTCACCCCCTCATCCCCAACGTCAACTTTCGAGTCATCCTTACATATAATAGACAATTTATGCTTTGATGTTCCATATAGAAATAACGACATTCAAAAACTAAAACTCGCATTCCGAAATGTAATAAAGTCGGATTAAAGCTATTCTCTTGGAATACCAATTATCAATATATTTGGACTCAATAACACTTTAATCTTAAAATCTTCTTTGATAGAATTTCGAATTTCATCTTTTAAATATATAATATGCAATTAAATGGGTGAAAACATAAAAGGGCGTGAATGACGGTAAAAATTAAAATCAAAATTAGTTTTAAGTTAACACTGTTAACTCAAAATAGTTTTTCGTATCACTGATATTTTATTCGTTCTAACTCCTTTGATTACCCATTCAACATCGAATATCGTACAATATAGCTAATTAAACATTTACATAATTGATTTTTTTCATCAACTAGAAGATTCATTTTAACTTATGATATATTTGACTAATCACATTACGAATAAATTGTCTTCACATACATTTCAACTCAATTTTATTATAGGATACATATTAGGTTTCAAATTACACAGAAAGATTTCTCATGGCTTTCGATTTCTGTTTAATTAAATGGACATTTTTTTTTCGATTGAATAAAAATATATTTGAACGAAGAACTGTTCAGAGTAATTGTTCAATTTCCTGGTCACTTGATTTTCTTTTGTCGTAAGAAATCAAAAAATTGAACTTTCGATATATTTTTTATACCATTTTTTGTTGCAGCGGATTGCTGAATCTTCCGATAAAAATTCACAAAATTTAAGGTTTCTACTTTTTTCGAAGTTAGAAAATCAAAAAAACTTTAATTTTTCTAGTTTTTATTGTAATAATTTTTCAATATTCTTTAATTTTTTTAGCATACCGTTCGTCGAAAATAAAACAATACAAAAACAAATTGGTCGATACATCAATTTTTCAAATTTTTACAATATGAAGTGCTATTGTGTTCGATTCTGCTAATTCTGAAAAATTGTCAAAATCAAAAAAATTAATTTAGTACAAATACCAGGTGTCAATAAAAATTGAAAAAAGTAAATCGAACAAGCACGGGTGATACTATAATTCTGTGGAAATTAAATTACTGTAAGCCCCGACAGTTTAATCTGTAAGATAGGCTTAAAAAATAAAGTAAATTTGAGTCAACTGCTAAATCTAACACCAACCTGAATCATGAAGAGGTTTTTAAGAGAATTCAATGATGGCATATGGTGTCCTCGTTAGAGCCAGCAGACATCGTCTTGGTGGCACCAGATGTTTGAGACTTAGGGCGCGTGCCTCGTGTTCCGACTCATGTTATATTGCTTTATTTCACAGCCGTCTTACTCGTCTTTCGGACACGGCTGGTTGACTGGCTCGTGCTAGGGCCTAACGTTTTATTCTTCTTCTTTCTATTCGGGTGTCCTTATTGAAAGAACCAATCGCGGATATGGTTAAAACATATAATATTCATTGTAATGTTATATTTATTGACATATTACACATAAATTAACTTTAAATTTACAATGTACCCGACATATTCTTAAGAAACAATATTTCTGTGTCTATTAAAATTATTGCAACACAATAATAAGGTAAATCATTGTTATACAATGTATCATGTATAGTCATCAAGCATCTGTCATATTCTTGTGGTTTTCAACTGACTTATTGATCGGGGTATCGTTAGGTTTCAAATCCTACAAATGTTATTTAAAAATGGTCATCTGTAAATCATATGGGCAAACTGTTATCTTTGCGAGGTTGTTGAAATATTTTTAAAAACCTAGACATATTATTAAGTTATTAACATATTTCATCAATTGTAATATATATCGTTGATTGACACCAAAAAATTGTTGAATCACAAATTTTAAAAGTGAACAAATCGTGTTGAGAGTATTACAATTCGTTGGTCCGTTTTACTCACGGTATCTCTGTATAAAGCTGTAGAAGGTATAAAATTCAGACATATAATTCGTTTTTTCAAAGTGTAATTATAAGTAAAGAAAAAATTTCTTATTCATTTTCTGATATTCCAGCCATTAATATTGTTTTAAAGCGAACAAAAAAAATATCATTTTGTTGTTCAAAACGGTTGACCCTAAAAGCTATCTTTCCAACTTCCTACTAATTTTATACATAAATGCTTAAAATTGCACTTATGATGTTTTTGAGCTCTTCGAGCTTAAAAATAGAATTTATGTGTTATTTTCAGCTCAAAGAGTTAGTTGCTCTTTTATCAAAAATTTTTTGTCAAGTATATCTCTTGAGCCAATCAACCGATTTTCACGTTTTTGGCGGCAATCGACGTGGCTTGTTGAGCTTTAATAATTATTTCATCTTATTTCAAACGATCTGAAAAAAAATATCGAAGTTATATAAAAAAAAAATTTTTCTTCAAATTTTTTGTTTTCGATAATTCACGAACGACGTAGTTTTCCAAGCTTAAGAGATGATTAGTTCTTGGAATTGATCAATAAAGCCATTTAGAAGTTATTCTAAAATAACGATTTTTCGAAAATTTCGTTTTTGAGATTTCTCAAAATCTAGAGAACCGAATTGGTTCAAATTTTCAGAAAATTTAATGGCAACGATACTCTTTGGAATGTCAAGGCTTGGTTCTGATCGGTCGAGCCATTCAGAAGTTACGAGAGGTTAACACACACACACACACACACACCATCGCGGGAATAGTCAGGGAGCTTCAAAATCGGTTCATTCGTTCGTGAGTTATCGTTGTCGAAAAAAATTCAAAAAAAGTGTTTTTTTGGAATAACTTTCAAACGGCTCACCGATCGATTCCAAAATCTAATCAGCTCTTAACCTTGAAAAACCACATCGAATGCCGTTTTGAAAATCAAAATCGGTTGATTCATGCGTGAGTTATCGTTGTCGAAAGAAAACCAAAAAAAGTGTTTTTTCGGAATTACTTCGAAATTCCTAGATCGATCAATTCGAACTTAAAAGTTCTTCATGGGGCCTTAAAAACCGCGTCGATCGCCGCCAAGAACGTGGGAATCGGTGCATTCAGTCAAAAGTTATTGCGATTTGAAAATTCAAAAATAGTGTTTTATTAAATCTCTAGCAGACTTTTGAGCTTAAAAGCCTAGAAAAGCTATCTCTTTGAGCTCGGAGAGCTCAAAAACGTAATAAGTGCAATTTTGAGCGCTTAAGTATGGAACCATCAGCGGGAAGTTGCAGGGATGGACTGTAGGGTCAACCGTTTTCCTAATTTTTTTTTTATGTCTTAAGAGCCCGCTGTAAAATTTAGGTTTATTCAATATTTTTTAAGGTCGCTCGAAGCTCTTCATTATTCTAAAAGTCGACTTTAACTATCGTTGGAAATGGAACAATTTATTATTATTATTTTTTTTTAATCTATTCCTCGTTATTCTAATATTTGTACGTTAATGAAGAATTCCTGCAGCCAATCCGTGGAACTTTTCATTATTTGTAAGTTCAAATCGCTTGAATATTTTTTTTCAAAAAGTTTCAAGTTCTTCGAAGTCACGATTACAACAATTACACATATCCGAACTTCAAAATCAAGTAGTTAGGTAAAGTATTTCTTCGAAAACCATGGCCTGCAAACGTTATTTTTAAAAAAATCTGGAAAACGGTTGACCTTAAAGGCATCCCTGCAACTTTTCGCTAATTCCATATCTAAGCGCTTAAAATTGCAGTTAAGACGTTACGTTTTTGACCTCGTCGAGCTCAAAAACATAATTTATGTGTTATCATGAGCTCCCCGAGTTCAAAGAGTTAAGTATTGTAATTTTTTGAGTTCTTCGAGCTCAAAAGTCTGGTGGCAGTTTAATAAAGAGTATTTTTTGAATTTTCAAACCGCAATAACTTTTGAATGAATAAACCGATTTTCACGCGGTCGGCAGCATTCCACGCAGTTTTTCAAATTCTATGACAAGCTTTTGAACACCAACTGATCGAACAAAAAATTTTAAAAAAATTCGAAAAATTCACTATTCTATACACACTTCTTCCGAATTTTTCGACAACGGTAACTCACAAACCAATTAACCAATTTTCACGGTCTTGGCAGCAATCGACGGGTTTTTTAAGCTCTCATAATTATTTCACTTCATCAACAAAACTTCTATCAGACTTTTGCGCTCGAAAGCATAGGAAAGCTGTCTGTTTGAGCTCGGAGAGCTCAAAATAACACATTTGTGCATTTTTTAGCTCAAACAGCTCAGAAACATCATAAGTGCAATTTTAAGCGCCTGGGTATGGAAGTAGCGGGAAGTTGCAGGGATGGCCTTTAGGATTAATCGCTTTCCTAATTTTTTTACATGACTTCAAAATTTCTTTTTGGATCGTTTTTGATGTAATATGATAATTATTAGAGCTTAAAAATCCACGTCGATCACCGCCAAGAACCTGAAAATTTGTCGATTGGTTCGAGAGATATCGTGAACGAATGAAAATTTGAAAAAGGGTTTTTTCGGAATTACTCCGAAATTTCTAGCTCGATCAATTTATACTTCAAAATTCTTTGTGAGTTTTTAAAAACTGCGTCGAATGCCTTCAACCGCGTGAAAATCGGTTGATTCATTCAAAAGTTATTGCGGTTTGAAAATTCAAAAAATAGTGTTTTATCAAACTTCTTTCATATTTTTGAGCTCAAAAGCATATAACAGCTACCTCTTTGGGCTCGGAGTGCTCAAAATAACACACAAATTATATTTTTAAGTTCGAAGAGTTCAAAAACGTCATAAGTGCAATTTTAAGCGACGAGGTATGGAATTAGCGAGAAGTTGCAGGGATGGCCTTCAGGGTCAACCGTTTCTCTGATTGTTTTTTTTCTCTCGTCAAGAATTCTTTTTCTGTGTATGTAAAATACATATCGTTAGATTCATAAATATAACATTATTATAAACTATATACAAAAAATTAGGAAAATGGTTGGCCCAAAAGGCCATGTCTGCAACTTCCCGCTAATTTCATACTGAAGCGCTCAAAATTACACTTACGTTTTTGAGCTCTTTGAGCTGAAAAATGCACAAATGTGTTATTTTGAGCTCTCCAAGCTCAAACAAACAGCTTTCCTATGCTTTTGAGCTCTTAACTCATTTCATTCAATAACTGTTGAATGAATGAACTGATTTTCACGCGGTTGACGGCATTCGACGCAGTTTTGTCAGCCTCATAAAGAATCTTCAAGTTTGAGTTGATCAAATCAGAAATTTTTTGAGTAATTCCGAGAAAACACTTTTTCGGTTTGTTCTCGACAATGCAAACTCACGAACGAATCAATCGATTTCGAACGGACTGACGGCGATCGACGTTGTTTTTTGAGTTCAAGAGCTGATTAGTTTTTAGAATCGATCGGTAAAGCCTTTCAAAAGTTATTCCAGAAAAACCGCATTTGAAAAAAAATTTTTTGTGGTTTTTTTTAAGATTTTTCAAAATCTACCGATCTGAATCAGTCCAAATTGTATCAAAAATTTAAGTTTGGCCAAGCCCTTTCGAATAGCATCAACAACGATGAAATCGGTCAATCCGTTCAAAAGTTATAAGCGGTTCACATACTCTCCACAAACACACACACACACACACACCCACACGCACGCATGCACACGCTCGCGGACACACACACACACATACATACATACATACATACATACATACATACATACATAAATACATACATACATACATACATACACACATACACATACATACATACATACACACATACATACATACATACATACATAAATACATACATAAATACATACATACATACATACATAAATACATACATAAATACATACATACATACATACATAAATACATATACATACATACATACATACATACATACATACATACATACATACATACATACATACATACATACATACATACATACATACATACATACATACAGATATAGGGACAACAATAGTCAGGGATGCTTTCTTTGACCTTAAAACGTGGAGATCTGATGAAAACTCAATTTTTGTAAAACGGGGTGAAACCAATAACTTCCGATTTTCGAAAATCTGCGATTTTCTTAGCGGGAAGTTAAAAAAAATAAATAGAACTGATAACAAGACTCGACTGTATACTTTGAAAAAATTAATGCAATTATGCTACAATTTTATTTTATAAAGTGTAACCAAATACTTATTGTCAAATCAATATTCGATTTTATTTCCTTACCGGATTATTTACAGGATTTCGTTCCCACACTTTAATACTTAGGTTTGATGACCCTCCTGTATACATATATTAAATGAATTGTATACAGAATATAATATAATTGGAGATTTTTTTTAATACAGCAAGGTAGTTTAGTTATTAAAATTTAGTGACCCTTATTTCAAATAAAGTCAATCTATGTAATTAACCACTGTTATGCAGACTGTGGACAAACGAAATCTATTGTGTAAAATATCGTCTATAGAATACAATACAAATTTTTTCCCATTCTGTTCCATTTTCAAGCATCTTCACAACACTTGTAAACATGAATTTTTATCATATTTGATTTTTGTAAAGCATATGTATTATTTATCTTTTCAATGGTCGTCATATTAACATAATTGTTAGACTCGAGTTTATTGTATTTATTTATTTATATTTTTTTCCTAAAAAAGCCTAATTTTTTGAATCGAATTAGATTTTTATTGGTTTCATTTTCATGAACACCTGAATTAACATTAAAAACTTATCATAAATCTTGTGATACATTATATAAAATTATTTTTTCCCACACTCAGGAAAGAATATATATTTAACTTCTTTAAATTTCTTAATATGCGGGTTCTTAGTATGATTACAATTGCCAATGGGATTCCTTATTTTCAATTACAAGTCTCTTAGAGAGAATGGTTGTTATTAGTTCGCACGCTCTATTGAATACATGTTACAACTACCTTTTTTTTCACCATATCCTTCCTTCCGCTTTTGTAGAACGTTTAACTACCATCTCAATTATAACCGGGTACACCTGCAGAAGTTTGCATGCAATTAAACAGATCGTTGTGCGTCAGGTATTCACTGTGTTCCTGCTTTTGAATAATATTTTCGAGAAAATTGTTGTAAGAACAAAAATATAAAGATTATGAATATTGAAATAAATTAATGTATTCATATATTAATAAATGATATTGATAATTTTGATATAATTGATATTATACTTGGTCCAGACACAATATTTAGCTATGTGAAATAATTTTAATTATGAATCCGTTTTAAAAAAACTGAGTGTATAGAGGAAAAAAATTTCTAATAGTTTAATACAATTAAAAATTTTTTACTTAGATTAAAAAAATCTCAAGCGATTATTATTTCATTAAAATCAAAAAGTGTCTTCTAGTCTAGAAGCATGAATTTTAGGTTACCTTTTAAAGTGCCGTAAGAAAAGGCAATATATTTCCTACGGTCATCTCCAAATTTTAATTTTTAGTATTTTTAAAAAATTCGAAAAAGTAAAAAAAAGTAGTGAAAAAAATATTTTTTTTTTCAGGCAGTCGTCATTTTGTGAAAAAATTTTTTTTCAACTTTTCCCCAGTTCACGCCATAGCGACATTACTCTAGATTAATAATATTTTTAATTTTTTTATTTCAGATTGCTAGGAGGGTTGGAATCGTGGGCATGGTCACGTGCCAATTTTTTGAGACCCCCTCACTTCATCAGCTGATAATTTTTTGAATTTTCAACTTTTTTAATTTTTTTATTTTTTTCTGTATTCTTGTAATGTTAATAAATAACTTTAAAAAATGGATACTAAAACTATTGATTGCCTTTTTTTTACGGCATTTAAAAAAATTACCTGAAATTCATGCTTCTAGACAAGAATACCCCCTTATAAGGTAGAACCCACGCAACTTTCGTAGTCAAAAGTTTATGTTAAAGTGTGCGATACATATACTTGAGACTCATTATTGACAAGCCTAAAACTTTTTGCTGCTTATGTACTTATTTTAGCCAATCACGAACGAGAAACTGATCGTTTGAAAAGTCTGGCAACACTGCATGAGCGTTAAGATATTTTATAGTGGTTACACTGTAGAGTTTTGGAAAAGCCGTAGACTAATCTCTGTTTTGATACATGCGTTTATTTATTTATTTACATACATTTATTCGGAAATATAATTACAATGTCTGAAAAATTTTTGTCTGAAAAAAATAATTGACATTATTGTTTTGTTTTTTCAACAAAATCAGTAATTAAATTTTTGGTGTTAATGTATTAACTGATTTGAAATTTTACTATTTTTGATTATTTCATCCGACTATGATTTTTATAACTTATGAAAGATTAATATATATTATTATATTCAAATTGTTAACTTTTTTGAATTTTTAATAAATATAGAGAAATACTTATTTTCATAAAATAATTATTGTTATTTATTTTTTTAAACAAATAAAATTAATAACTATTATATTACACCTAACATATACATGACACTTTTCAAATTTTTCAACGCATGCATGTCTCACACTGGAAAAAAAAATTCTTGACTGGAGTGTAAATTTTCTTGGCTCAAGAAAATATAAAGGAAAATAAAAAATTTCTTAAATGAAGTCAAAGTTTCTTGAGACAAGATAAATTTCTTGAGCCAAGAAAATTTCTTCTTGCTCCAAAATAACTTTTGTTTTCCTTAAAATTTTCTTGGCGCAAGAAATTGGTTTTTTGTGTGCATACTTTTTCGCGGCCCACAAAACTTGCGTTGTTGCCGTAGCTTTATTAACGTATCCCTTCCTCGGCTACAGTCTGGTAAATTTTTCATTACTTATTAATAAATATCTCTGTAACTGTGTGGTAATTATCAATGAAATTATTTTTAAAAAATTGTTTAGTTGTTAGTTAAAGTTGCTCTAGTTTTTTAAAAAGATCCTAAGAAAAGTTTCTGAGATATAAAAATGTTTGTAGGTAAACTTTTCGATATCCCGTATACCGTAATGTATAAGAGCGTTCACTACTCAAACTTTGAAATTAAATTTCTCTGAAACTAGATGGTCAAAAATTTTCAAATTGCGCTAATCAATGCAGAATTATGTAAACATTAATCTGCCAAAATTAAAAAAAAACTCCTAAGAAAACGACTCTGGCGAGGGTACTACCTTCATTCGAGAAATGTTTTCCTCGGAAATTAACTTTTGTTTTAAAATTATCAAATTTTCTTTAATAATTATTATCAATGTTTACAATCCGATCTGATCCCGAAAAGGTTTCAATTTTGCGAAAGAATTTTGTTCTTTCGGTTTAAAACACTACTTGAAATTTAAAGATAAACCTTATAGTTGTTTGCAATTCGAATTAATTTAACAACCGATCTCCCATCCATGCTTGTACTTTTTTCTGTCATAATTGAGATTATTTTTCATTGATTTCATAGAATTGATATCAGGTGAATATCTTGATATTAGTTGACATCTACCGAAGGAACATGTGCTTAAGCAAGACTTGAACGAGAACTTGTTCAAAATCTATAGTATATATATATATGGGTTACTGTGATATGACAGAGTCAAATTCTTGTGGAAGATTTGCACAAAATGTGCAAAATTTGCGATTTATATCTGTAATAATCATTTGTGGCAAGACCCTTAGGTGGAAAACGACGTTAGCAATAATCGAATTGGAGAGCAGTCTTGCGCAAGCCTTGTTAAAGATTGTTGTGTGGGTAGGTGTTAATTCGTGGTCTGCTCAATATAGTAAATATGATTGAAAAAAACTTAGGGCACCTGACTCGAGACATACTGGTTGCACGTGTTCTAAAAGCCTAGTGCGTTACAAAACGAGTATTTTTTTATTGTGTCGTGTTGTCTATGTTTGTTACAGGTGGTTTTACAGTACCGGATACCCGTCAATATATAGGTAATTAGATAATACACATTTTTTCTTCTGAAATTTTTGAGCACGTATTTCAAGGCAGATATATCAAACATTAGGGCTATTATTAATCGAACGGTTACATAAGCTTTTTGTGAGAAGTGTTTCATCAATGATAAGAAAATTATGTACACGAAAAAAAATCTATATTTTATTAGACACTTACATAGGTCAGTCAATTTCAACTGAGGAAAGAATGCTCTATAAATTCCGAAAAAAAATCTGGAAAACGGCTGACCTTGCCAGCCACCCCTGAAATTTATAGGTAATTGATTTAATTTATTTTTCATTTGTAAATGAGATTTAACTACTTGTTAATCGATGTGAAAAGTACTGTAAATAGGTTTTAATACTTCGCTTGAAAATTTTTCATAAATTTATGCAATAGCTGTTCAGCTATATAAATGAAAGTATTAATTGAATTTGAACTTAGAATAGAATTAGCAATTACAAAAAGTATAGCGTGATTGAAGTAAGTCATTTTCATGACACAAAATCAAATCGAAACAGAATAATAAAACATCCACATTTACAGTTCAGATGATTTCCAATAAGAGTAAAAATTCTCAATCTCAAAAATGTAAAATAGTATAGTATTCTTGAATCTTCAGCTCGAAAATGATCTAATTTAACGGAAAAATTATTATTATTGGTGATTAAATTTATAATTATAAAACGATAGGTGTTTTTCTTTATCATTTGGGTAGAAAACTCAATATCAACTTTTTTACAATTGTTATTAGTTATTTGTAAGGTAATGTGAACACAAGAGTTTATGTAAAGAAAAGTAATACATCATCTCATTAGGAGCAGCCAACCAATCGAGACCAGGGGACAACACGCCATCAATAAAGTTAAGTAGTGAATCAAGCAAACCATTTTTTTTTTCAACTTAGATTTTAGCAATTATTTTTTAGCACTTCAATAGCGCCTCAAGAATGCAAAACAGCCAAAAAGCTTCAACTTAAGGTGCTATCGAGGCTCTAAACTGGATGTTATTTCACTATTCTGGATGTACCCATAAGGCTGCCAGTTTGTCAGAAATTTGAGGCGCTAAATTTCGATTATAATCGAACCCTATAGGGTTAACTCATAAATTTAAATGATACTTTTACTCGAAGAATAATGGCTGAATGAAATGTAAGTGAGACCTAAATTTATATCGGAGACTTGAAAAGGTACTTTTTTTTTAGATTTTGGTAAAAAATGAAGAAACTGGTCGAATCAGCCAGTTATTTAACCAACAAAAAAAAATCATTGATCGGAGTAAACAAAATTTTTCTTATTCACACATATAATTATAAATTAATCGTATATATGATCAGGCATCGGTGTAGAAATGATTAGTGATTATGATTAAACATAAACTTTTATTATTGACTACTCAGCGAAATTTTTGTTAATCAGCAGTTAGTAAAATAAAAACGAAGAAAGTAAGTATAGGAATTTTAATTGAGAATGATTTCATTCGAGTTTGTTTTAGCTTTTTTGTTTAATTTAAATAAGCTAATTAACGTATAATTATTGTGCCTTCCGCGACGAACTCTTGTTGATGTTCCACAGGAATTTAAAAACGAGAAATAAAAATAAAAAGGTTTAAGAATATATATTATTGGTTGTTTTTATGATCTGAATATAACAGTTATTTTAACGTTTTTCTAGCCAGGGCACTATAAAAATCTTGAAAAGGCCTGATCAAGTTCTTATTTTGGTAGTAAGTCGAGTGAAGTATGTCCAAAAATGTTTTCAATCGAAACATCAGGTATTCAAGAAAGCGTCTGCATTTATTCAATCATCAAAATATTTGATCGTGACCATCGTTATTTGATCAGTCTTACTCAATGCGTGCTTTTTCCGCAGCTGGATACTGTAGACCATGTACGGCTTTTGCTTCAGAGCCCTTACTTTTGTTTTTTGTTGTATTCACCAAGATTCAGCTTGTGTGCACTATAGTTGATGATACCTCAGTGGAAAGTGGTAGTTACCAATAAACTGATAATTTCCAAAATTCAATCTGTTATTTTACGTTTCAAAATCTTCCGATAAAATATAATAGATTATATCAACTTTAAAATTATCTTAATGTTGTTTTACGCAACATTATAAAAATTCAAAATTTTTGGGTGAATACAACTTTACACCGAATCATCGATAGGATTTTCAATTATGTAAAAGTATACAAAAGAAATGATCAAAACTTGTTGACCATGCAAGTTAAAAATTTTTGAGGGCCACCTGAGTTACAATTTACAACTCATATTGAAACTTCTAGAGTCAGATCTACGCCGAATTTAGAGGCTCATAGATAGGCTCTATCTATTCCTGATAGAGCCTGTTGAAATGTTGAATGAGGTCCGATTTTGATCCCCCAAGTGCTACAAATTTTCGTTTTCAGCACTTTAGGGTACACTGAACAAAAAATTAACTTGAATCAAAAGAAAAATTCTTGAACGAAGAAAATAATTTTGAAGAGTTTCATTGTCTTGAATCAAAACAAAAAATTCTTGAACTAAGTAAAATTTACTTGAACCAAGAAAAATTTCTTAGTTTACGAATTGTCCTACTCAAATCAAGAAGATGAAATTCTTCAAAATTATTTACTTGATTCAAGTAAATTTTTTTTCTGTGTACAATATCTGATGAAGATTAAAATTAGATTCTATTTTGAACCCTTGAGCTCTATTTTATTGTAATACAATAATGATAATAACAATAATATAATGTTAGTATTAACAATTATAATATTTGTATTAACAGTATTCGCGAGAAAAATTTTTTTATATGCAATCATATATAATTATATATAAGTCAATTATATTATTAACGAAAGAAGAAGAAATAGTATAGTTGATAGCTAGACAAAATGAAATTGTGATTAATTAAGACAACGAAATGGAAATAAGAAAGGTCGTAAGAGGCAAAAAGTAGATGGGTAAGTTGGTAATTGAAACAGATTCCAAGATGCACAAAACTGTACTAAATAAGCGGCGAATAAAATTAGGATGGAGTAATTGTAGGGTGTTTGATTGCGTTAGTGTTGTTAGATATTTTGAATACTGGGGTTATCATCACATTGCCAAATATTGTAAAAAAGAACAGATAACTTGTAGAAAGTGTGCTGGAAGTCATGCGGAGAAGGAATGTCAAAAAGCTATGCAAAAATGCATCAACTGTACTAAAATGGTTGATGAGTTTAAAATCACAGGGATAGATGTACGTATCATACAGCAACAGACGAGGCATATATACAGCTACTACCAAAGGGTAAAAGATAAAGCGCAGAAGAACATAAAATACTGTAATGAATAGCAGCGACCAAAAAATAAAATGCATTCAAGTAGTGAAAGATTTTTATTACTAACAAATATTTAAGGATTTAGTATGAATAGAAATGAACTAGAAATGACAATAAATGTTATGAGACCTGAGATAATTTGCATTACTGAAATACATATCACAGAAGATATGGAAGACATCGAAATAGATATTGAGAACTATAATAATATAAAAATGATTTCTAGAAATAGGAGAACTGGAGGATTGACAACTTATCTAAGAAAAGATATCGCTTACAAAGAAAATAAAAGTGTTGTAGATAATCAGAATGAGGAAAAAAATATGTCGATATGTAGTGCAGAATTAAAGGGCAAGTACGAGATAATAATTGTGAGTAATAGTTACCATTCACCTAACCAAAGCTACGGACAATTTATCAAAGACTTGCAGAAGAAGCTGGAAAGTTAACAGAGAGAGGTCAGGTAATTATTGTTGGAGATTTCAATATAAATATAGCGAAAGAAAGTCAATATTCAAAGAAGCCTGAGAGAAATGAAAGGAGTCGGACTAAAGCAATGGGTTAGATCCTATACGAGATGTACTAAGTATTCAAATACAACAATTCATCTAGTTTTTTCAAATTTGAGTACTGCGACAGAAGTTATAGAAAAGCCAAAAATTACTGACGACTCAATAGTTAAAATAAATCTATCTCATAGGTTAGAAAATGCAGAACAAAATTGCAATTTGGGAAAGGTACATATAAGAGATTACAGAAATTTTTATGAAAAAAATTTTATGAAGGTATTTAAAAAAAAATGGAAATGGCGAGAGAAAGAATAAATCTTTGATGAGTTCAATTTTGATAGAAAAGTAGATGTGTTCACGTAAATTACGGTTGAAAGTATAGATATTATTGCTCCAGTCATTATAGAAAGAATACCGTTGAGATGGCAGGGCAAACCTTGCTTTAATAAACGAATTCAAGACAAAATACGTCAAAAAGATACAATGTTCATAAAAGCCAAGAGTAAAAAATACAGAGAAAAGCTAGTATGAGTACAGTAAGTTGCGTAATAAAACGGTTACAGAAATACGGAGAACTAAAAAAAATTTTCATGAGAAACAAGTTGACAAATGTAAGCAAAAACCAAAGAAAATGTGGACACATCTGAAGAAAATCATAGGCAATAAAAAGAAATGTAAGGGACAAGAAGAAATTTTATTTGATGAAATGAGTTACACGGATGAGGAGATAATTGCTGATAAATTTAACAAATACTTCATTGAAAGTATAGACAAAATTGTTGAGGGATTTGGAGTGAATGATGGTCGAGGATTAAAACATATTGCAATACATTGTGAGTCTAAGTTGGATGAATTTCAAACTGCTGATGATAATCAGATGGATCAAATTATAAAAAGTTTAGATACAAATAAAGGTAAGAGTGATCAACTCTCTACCTAAGTTATTATTAAAATATGGAGCGTAAACAAGAGTATAATCACTGAATTAATTAATAGTAGGATCAGCGAAGGTATAGTTCCGGAAACTTGGAAAAATTATGTAATTTATCCAATGTAGAACGTGAAGGGAAGCTTAAAAGCCGAAAATTACAGACCAATTAATACTTTACCGGTGTTGAAAAAAATAATAAAAAAACAATTAAAGGAACATGTACAAAGTAATAATATATTAGCGGAGGAACAATCTGGTTTTAGGGCTGGACATTCGTGCGAAACAGCATTGCAAAAAATAATAGGAGAATAAAGAGAAGCTCTTGATTAGAGTGAAATGATTGGTGTATTATTCTGGGACTTAAAACGTGCTTTTGAGACAGTGAATATTAATAAATTAATTGAAAAACTAGGAACGAATTATGGTACACGAGGTAAACCAATAGAATGGTTAGTATCATATTTAAAAAGTAGAACACAACAAGTTCAATACGAAAAAATAAAATCAGGAAAACAAATAGTAAAGAACAGTGTTACTCAAGGTTCGAAGCTCGGTCCGTTATTCTTCATATTGTATATTAATGACATATTATCAAAGTTGCTAAAATATATGGCTGTGAATGCAAGTTATTCGCGGATGATTTGATATTATATTTCAATGATAATAATTGTAATGGAATAGAGTCAATAATTAATACAACTTTGGTAAATATGGATGTATGGTTAAAGGAAGATTCGCTTAAAATAAATACAAAAAAAAAAATCTTTATGTTAATACACAACAAAAGAAAAAAAGTTAACAGAAAATGTAATATTAATATGTGTAATGAAGATATAGTTCAAGTGACGCAAACAAAGTACTTGGGCGTAATAATTGACAAACATTTTACGTTTGTAAATCATGCATATTATATTTTGCAGAAGGTAAACAAAAAAATAGGTTTCTTAAAGAGGATAAGGAATGATATAGTGTACATGACACGAGTATTAATTTATAAAACATTAATATCACAACATTTTGAGTACTGGAGGGTAATTCTTGAGGTAAATAAATATACACCGATAATAAATATGCTGGATACTTTAGGTTTTATGTCTATTGAAGAAAGATTGAAGTATAATATATGTATAATTAATCATTATTAATGATATATTTAAAATGATTAACAAGTTAACGCCTGAATATTAAAATACTGAAATTCATAAATCTAGTCATAATTATTATACGAGACAGAAAAACATATTTTAAGGCACTTCAAATTCAAACTTAGTGGAAAGTTCTAGGGTTGGCCTGCACAGTCAATCGGTTTCAAGATTTTTTTACTTAAAGTTTTTTTATTATTGAGCCAAGTATAATTTTATGCTTGGCTTAAAATAATTTTATCTCAGTTCAATAAAATAGTTTATTATACTAAGAATTATTTTGAGTTATTTGTTATAGCAGTATGCATAGTTTCGAGCCTCTGTCAGTTTTAGCAATCCATTCAGTGTTCTGAAAAGTACAAAAGCCCCCGGGATGTAGGTCATCTCTGGTAATGATGACTTCTGATCAATCTTTTGAACGACAGTCAGTCAATGTTTTTGAGAGTTGATATAATATTTCCATACATACATATATGCATCAGTCAACAAAAATAACTCATTATAAGTTACAATGAAAGCAATTATGAATTATAATAGGAGTTATTAAATAAAAGATATGTAAATTTTGAAAAAATCTTTGATAAATTTGCAGATGTTCTTAAATAAACAAAGAAATTTCATTAAATATAATTCTCATACGTCATTAAAAAATCGTGAGAAACTTTAGGTTTCTTTACAAATGTAGCCATCGACATTGCAGACTGGAAACAGCGAAAAATAAAAGATCAGGAAGTAATTACTCTTCTACATTATATTCGGAAACAAAAATATTGAACGGAAGAATAATAAGAATGATAAAGAAATATACAAAATTACGAAATAATATATTCTCGATAAAAGACTACTATTGTTATGTATTATGTCATAATTGTAATTTGTCATAATAAAGAAGAGTGCTCAGAATAAAAGAGTCGTGATACAATAATAAATGTATGAATTAAAAATGCCGAATTACTCATTTTCTTATAATACGATCTCAAAAAAAAGTCATTCGGCAGCCGAAATGGAAGTGAATTTCATTATAAATAGAAAAAAAACTACTAGGATTGTATCTAGAAAAAATTGGAAAAACAGTTGACCCTAAAAGGCCATCCCTGCAACTTCCGGCTATTTTCATACCTAAGCGCTTACAATTGCACTTATAACATGTTTGAGCTCTTCGAGCTGAAAAAGTTAGCTGTTCTAAGCTTGTGAGTTTTTCAAGCTCTAAAATCTGATAGAAGTTTAATAAAACAATATTTTTTGAATTTTCAAACCGCAATAACTTTTGAATGAATCAACTGATTTTCACCCGATTGGCGGCATTGGACGCATTTTCTCAAATTCTATGATATACTCTTGAACACAAATTGATCAAACCGGAAATTCCAGTGCAATTCGAGAAACCACTTTTTTCAGTTTTCTTTCGACAACGATGTCTCTTGAACGAATTAACCGATTTTGACCGGCTTGGCAGCGACCGACGTGGTTTTTTGAGATTAAGAGCTGATTAGTTTTTGGAATCGATCGGTGAAGCAGTTCAAAAGTTATTCTAAAAAAAAACACATTGGCTTGGCCAAACTTAGATTTTGTATACAACTAGCTGTTACCTGCCCGCTCCGCTGGGCACTTTATAGAATTATAGTTTTAGATCTAGACTTGAAATTCAATTGGAGTATTATTTTGACTTGCACAGGTTTCACATTCCATCCAATCGGATGTAGAATTTATGGAAATCCGTATTGAGATGATCTTTACATGACACATAAAAGATCCTCATCAAATTTGCATTTTTTTGAAGCGTATTTTAATAATTAAAATTTTTTTATTATCAATGACTACCCCCGCGATCTTGATTGGAGTCGATTCGGTGTAAAATCCGTTCTCAGATCATTTTTATATCACATATAGACGACTCCTATTAAATTTGGAGTCTATAGGAGCTATAGCTTGGGAATTAAAAATTTTCACTGTTAATACTTATCCCCGCAACCCTCTGTGGGGTGAGATATCGTAAAATTCGTTTGTATATCATTTCTACATCTCTTACTGAAAGTTCCTACCCAATTTGGAATCTATGGGAGCTATAGTTTAAAAACGGGAATTTTTCACTGCTATTGCCTCTACAATCCTCTTTGGGGTAGAATATCGTAAAATTCGTTCATAAATTATTTTTTCATCAATTCCATAAAATTCCTACAAAATTTAGAGTCTGTAAGGGTTATAGCTTGAAAATTAAAATTTTTCATTGCTAATCTTCTCAATTATTATTTACTGGAATTTGGAAAAATTTATTTATCGAAGTCTCGAACGATTCTAATTTAATTATAAATTTTACTTTTGTAATTTTGATAATTTCATTCTATAGTTTTATGTTCAATTTTAATTGTTAATCACCATCACCATCACATCACCATCAGCATCGTCATCACCATCACCATCAATCAGCATCACCATCAGCATCACTATCAATCAGCATCACCATCAGCATCACCATCACATCAGCATCACCATCAACATCACCATCAGCATCACCATCACCATCAGCATCACCATCACCATCAGCATCACTATCACCATCAGCATCACCATCACCATCAGCATCACCATCACCATCAGCATCACTATCACCATCAGCATCACCATCACCATCAGCATCACCATCACCATCAGCATCACTATCACCATCAGCATCACCATCACCATCAGCATCACCATCACCATCAGCATCACTATCACCATCAGCATCAGCATCAGCATCACCATCAGCATCAGCATCAGCATCACCATCAATCAGCATCACCATCAGCATCACTATCACCATGTAGGACAGAATATTCGAAGGACCAAATTGTCAAGGTACGATAAGGTGCAGTATTCTAACCGCATGGAGCAATTGACGTCAGTTCAATTGTTGGCCAGCACATTGTCGAGTCGATTAATTCATTCAGAATTTGTTGTGGTTTGAAAATTCAAAAAATAGTATTTTACTAAGCTTCTATCAGACTTTCGAGTTTGAGGAGCTCAAAAGCATAGATTAGCTTACTCTTTGAATGCATAGAGCTCAAAATAAGACACAAATTATATTTTTGAGTTTTAAGAGCTCAAAAACGTCATAAGTGCAATGCTAAGCGCTTAGATATGGAATTAGCGGGAAGTTGCAGGGATGGTCTTTAGGGTCAACCGTTTTCCTAATTTTTTTCATGGTTTTTTTTAGATTTCTCAAAATCTACTGGTTCAAATCGGTCCAAATTGTATTTGAAATCTAAGTTTGGTCTAGCCCTTTCGAACGGCGCCAACTACGATAAAATCACACACAAATACATACATACATACATACAGACACTATCGCGGAAATAGTTCAGGAAGCTTCCTAGGACCTCAAAACGTTCGATTTTCGAAAATTTTTAATTTTTTTAGCGGGAAGTTAAAAAAAACCACTGCTTCAACAAATTTCATAATTGGTAGAGCGGAATAGGACATAATTTTTAGACTACACGTATGACATGGTATTCAAATTGAAACTTATTGAAAGATGACGATGTCGTCGTGACAAGCCACGTTATGTCGTACACTGAGAGAAAATTTTATTTAATAGTAATAAAAACCCAAAAAGACCTCAACGTACCACTCCCAACAGTTAAAGTTGGCGATATGACCACAGCAGTTAAAATCGACTCTAAATAATAATTAAATAAACAAAAAAAAAAATATGACAAGAAAAATGATTTTTTTAAATTGACATCTAGAAATTTAAAAAATAAAAAATGCAATTTTTTATAAACCAATTTTTCGAATAAATTTGTTTGTTAAAGAAAATAAAAAAATTGTAAGCTGACAGCTAAATTTAATTTTATGTGTTGATTGCTTCAAATTAATCTTTTTTTTGTGAATTAATATTAATTATTTTGTATTTATTATTTGAAATATATTCGTTTCTTTTTTTCTAACTTTTTATTTGTTTTGAGGATCTCCCTGCCGGAGTTTTGTTCCTGGACCCAATTTTGTGCCCACATATATCGCTGCATTTGTAATAAAAAATAGTATGTGCAACTCGTGCGACGTTGTCGATTACTCACTCAAGCAAATGAGCGCACTCACTTCGCTCGTGCGTTCAACTTCGCTTTCGTGGGCAATCGACAACTTGTCGCACTTGTTGCACAATAAACTATTTTTCAATGTAACAATTGAGTACTCAAGTCATTTTTAATATTCAATCCATGTCATAGACTTAAAAAATGGAGTCAATATATTTATCGGTTTTGATTTAATTACGTAAGTGTAAATACAATTATCGCCCTTTTATCGAGCCGAAATGGTTGTACAGCATTTACTAAAAATTTAACAAACAGCAACAGCCGCATAATTCTTAAATCCTGCCTCATATCCACAGCTGCTTGGTTATTATATTGAACACTGTTGGGCGCATTCCTCACACCCGGAAGTCAGATATCGCGTGAGCTGAAATTGTAGCAAGAAGTTAGCGACATTACGGGAGTATCAATCACGCGTCTTGATCAGAAGTACCCGTATATTTACTTATAGAATTTAACAATATTTATCCTTCTTTTTTTACAAACAATTCTATTAACAAAGCATCGTTGAAATCAAGAAATATTTTTATTATATAGATATAATATTAATAATTACTAGTAGATGAATTAATTTTTATACACTGAAAAAAAAGTATTAGGGTCTACAAAATATCAGGTATTTTCATAATCAAAATACCACGTATTGTGGTTATGAGTGATTATCAAAATAGAAGTCAGTTCAAGACCTATACTCAGCGCAGTAATACTTAGTATATGCACGGAGAGTAATAGAGTATAAAATTTTCCATATCACTCGAGTGATACAAATAATTTCATACTAACTTCACCATCTCTCTATACTTCTGCGTGTAAATAATGCAATTTCGAAAATTGATTACTCAAAAACGGTATGGTGAATTGATTTGAAATTTTGGTAGTGAATTATTAATATATTTATCTTTCAAAAATAAAATTTCTTAATTTTATTGAAATATGCCTTGCAGGACCCAACTACCTTAATCATTTTTCGTTTTACGTGAAGTGATATATTTGGATCAAAAGAAGCAGTTTTTTCACCAGTTAAATACCACCAATGGTTTTTGAATTTGTGAAATACTGCCTCAGAAATTTTCTTATCAGTCGTCCTGTATTGATACACAGTCTTGATATAATTTAAATCCGGGTATGGAGCTGATGCTGCAAGAGGTGCCACAAACTAAAATGATAGATAAATAAAGACTACACTGATAAAAAATTTAACTTTGACTCAAGAGCAAGAATTTTGAACCAAGAACACCATTTTGAAGAAAAAAAATTCCTTGAGTCAAGAGGAAAAATTCTCTAGTCAAAATATAATTATTGGTTCAAGAAAATTTTCTTGGTTTAAGAATTTTTATTCTTGACTCGAATGTTATTTTCTTCAAAATGGTGTTCTTGGTTCAAGATTCTTGATCTTGAGTCGTTAAATTTTTTATCCGTGTATGAATGAACAAACATCCAAAAGATTTTGTTGCGCTTCAAGATCTAACTTGTAAATGTCTCGAAAAATATATTTTCAGCGAATTAATTGCTGTTGATATCTATCGTTCATGGTGAAATGCACCTGGTATGTAAAATTTGATTCCATCGGCACTCTAATAATGCGACTAAAAATTGCTTAACAAATAAATGTGAATAGAGACAGAAAAAATACAAATAAGCGGCAATATTATTAAGAATGTATTCGATATATCGCATTGTTAACGTTACGGTATCTGTTAATTTTTTTAATAAAATTTTTAGAAAATTTATAGATGAAATAAATGACTACAATACATGAGACTTCATAGCAAGACTGAAAAACTATGATAATAACCATAAACACAACATAAACCACAAATAACTTTTAAAAGATTGATTTTATCGAAAAATTATAAGTAAATTTTTTTGTTAAGCATTCAATTATTAGAATATGCGTCGATCATAGTCGTAGTGGCATTTTTTTCGAAGGAAAAAAATTAATTCCAAAAAGTTCCAAATTCCCATGTTATTTAAATGGGAAATATAACTCGATTTGGGCACGGTTTAATTTGGTAATTAAGAACTTATTTATGTCAGATATTTTTTTTTAGGTCAAGAACTAAAAATCCAGGGGGTGGCAGCGAAAAAAAAATCAACTTGGGAAACAACGTTCACCTTACTAAAAATATCTTACTAAGTTTACTCATGACTTAGTTTGGCTGGATACGCTCAATATTTCAATGGGCTCGTTCAATTGAGTGAACTTAAGTTTACTAAGTTCTGAGCTGGACTGAGCTTAAAATAGTAGTATACCTTTCATAGTTTTCCTATAGATATTCTTTAGAAAGAATGTAGTCACTTTTCGTTTTTGATGCAAGATCTGATAAGATCTGCCAAGAGCTTAGTAAACTTGAACGATCCCAACGTTTGTTCATTCATCTGACTGTAGTAAATTAAAGCTTAGTGATAATTAGTACGGTACGGAAGTTGGAGTATTTTCAATTGTTCAAATTTAAGGTTCAAAATATAAACAGTCATTTGAACGGTGGCGAAATTCCGGGCCCTAATAATCAGTATACTTAGGTTTTATGATAATCAGTAAACTTATCGTAATCATCCAAATATCACGTTTTCTAAGTAACACAATACCAAGTTTTTTGATTATCAAAAAAAAATATTCTGAGTGAGTAGAAAAATACTTTCTTTTTCAGTGTATAAAATAGTCGATATTTTTTAGCATAAATTCGGAAGATTATTAAAATTATGTTATTTAGAATATTGCGCACTCCCAGGTAGACTGACACTTTCTTCCGACTCAGTGGCTTAAAAAAGTAGAAATTAATTTGAAATTAAAAATTCGGATTATAAGGATCTGCGGGCTGAATACAAACAGGAAGCGATTGAAAGATTAAGGATTTGGGATTTGAATATCATTAGAATAATATATTTATAAATCTGTTATTTATTTATAATACTATTTAAGCTCAAAAAGACGATTAATTCTATATGTGTGTATCGAACAGAAGTTTTGTACACACGGAAAAAAATAAATAGTAAATGCAACATGATTCAGTCTTGGTAAATGAACATGATGAAATCATGTTGCAGACACATGATTTCTCATGGTTCGACTACATGACAATCATATTGTGGTTGCATGAGAAAATTCATGTGGCAGCAACATGATTTTCATGTAACCTTAATAGCACAAAATTAAGCTGCAACAAATAAATATTTATGTTTCAGAAACATTATTTATTATAAAGTAACTAGGTTTTTTAGGATTTATTATATTGAAGATGAAAATAAGAGTAAATTATCGAATTATACAATTTGTGAACGATATCTTTGTTTATTCAAATTATATACAATTTTTATTGCGAATAGCTTTGGTTTGTAATAAAAATGATTATATTATTATTCATTGTTATTATTTTTAAATTAAGTATCTTGTTGCAACATAAGTCAAGCCTTTTTTTTTTATCTATAGATTCGGTACAGTTGGAGGTAAAAGATTAAAGTTCCTTACACAATTAGCGTGACTATTTATTTTTACGTTCCGCGTATGATAATGACGATCAAATACTATCGGTGTTATACCATACATGATATCCCTGAATAAAAAGAAGTATTGAGACAAAGAAAAGTATTTGAATGACTAGAAAACCAATATTTTTCAATACTTTTTTCTTTGTCTCAATACTTTTTTTTAATCAGGGATTTTTCTCTTCGTGATATTTTTCATATTTTACTCGGAATTTTTCACGCCAGCTCCATTGAGGAGTTATTTCTTTAAGTGCATCTGGAGTTGAAGAAAAAAAATTTTCTTCATCAACAGCATATCCTGTAAGAATTTGGAACATTTATTAATTAGAAAAATGGAAGTTACGTTCTGTATGTAAATGACCACGAAGTTAAAGTAGATCACTGTCTTCTTGCGCATGCGCAGTTGAAAACTTTGCGAAGTTTAAGTAGATCGCTTACTTCTTGCGCATGCGCAATTGAAATGCTGAATGATCGGTTCACATTTGAATAGATTTTCCCGCAGAGCTTTTTTTGAAAAAATTTTATTTTTTTCTATTTAAAGAAAATTTTCACTACGTACTAATGTTATTGACTAAAAAAAATTGTAAAATAAATAACATAATTCATTTAAGCAAAAATATTGTTTACAAATGATTTAATTTGATAATTTACTCTAATTTTCATCTGCAATATTATAAATCCGAAAAAATCTAGTTGCTTGATAATAAACAATTTTTCTGAACCATAAATATTTAGTTGTTGTAGCTTAATTTTATGCTATTAAGGCTACATGAAAATCATGTTACTGTCACATGATTTTACTCATGCTACCGCAACATGATTATCATGTAGCCGAAACATGACAAATCAAATGGCTGCAACATGATTTAATCATGTTTATTTACCAAGACTGCATCATGTTGCATCTACTATTTATTTTTTTCCGTGTAATTTCAAATTAAACATACCAATTTTTTTCGTTTAATTCAAAATACGAATGTCTTTCTCACTGATTACATTGGATGTATGTTACTCACATTCACAAATGCACTAAATATTTTAAATGAAACAATTTAAATAATTAAATAGTTTTATCGCGGCCATAGATAAAAATTTGGGAAAAACCCGATTCTACTGACTTGGATTTTAGTTTTCTAAAAAATAACTCACTTAAATTACAGTTCTCAATCAAATAATCGAGTTAGATAATTTAATCATGAATACATTATCTATTTTCAGTTATAAGTCAATAACTTTTACGAAAAAAATATTGCTTATTGATTCTTCAAAAAAAGAGTTTAAGCTTCGTAATAAACATATAAATACAGTACAAAAGCAGTAGATTGGTCGTAACGCGACTCGGGGTGATGTTCATAATTAATCTCCAATAACGCTTTAGTGAATGTGAACACACAGCTGTTCAGTATCAAGGTACCCACTTTGTAATTCTGTAGCAATTGCATACTTACTTTCAAGATTGAAAAGTTTCCTGTGACAACTGAACGGCTGCTTCATTTTTTATATTAATGTTGCAGACTAAACGAAATTTCTACGCTCTTTATCACTTGTCCCTTTCTATTGATGTCAAACTTTCTATATCGATACTTTTTAATATTCTCTAATCAATTAATAATTTCTCTTTCATATCTTTTAAAATGATACCCTTTATCAACCGTGTCAAACTTAGTTACATGATGATAAAAATTCAAAACCAATAATTCATTAGAACACGTGCAGCTATTCTTGAGAACCATGTCTATGTAAGCGTTTGTTTATTTTTTAACTTCTTGCTACGATTTTCGAAAAATTGAAAATTTATTGGTTTCACCCCGTTTTTCAAAAATTGAGCTCATTAGATCGCATTTTGAGGTCCTAAGAAGTTATTCTGACTATTTTTATGAGGATGTTACTATCTCTGTATGTATGTATGGATGTCTTTAGATGTGTGTGTGTGTGTGTGTGTGTGTGTGTGTGTGTGTGTGTGTGTGTGTTTAGGTACATGTAAACCTCTCATAACCCCTTAAATCATTACTCCAGGGTTAAGAGTGTTCAATAACGTTTCAACCTAGTTTCTTTACCTGCGGGGAAAAGAAGGTGCTGCAACAGTATGCATAATTGTATCTTGGAGCTCCCACAGGAAAAGTCCTGTTGCAGCAGCTATTTTTTTCCATATGGAACGCTTTTAAGCGTTCAGGTATTATATTCAATGCCTTAAAGGCAGGTAATTCAAAAATTATATAACTACATTTCAAGTTAGAAAACTTTTTCGCGGATAATCTGGTGAATCGGCTCATCTAGAGTCTATAAATTTCCTAATAAAGCCGGACAGGAGTTTTGAATTGTTAAAATCGTTGAACTGAAAAAATTCACTTTGCCCAAATCATAACAATAAAAAAAACAAAAAGAACAATAATCATGATAATAATAAAAATAATAATTATAATGACAAGAAAAAATGATAATGACAATAAAAATAATAATCAAAATAACAATAAAAAAAATAATAATTATAATAAATAATAATAAAGATTATTATTATTATAATGTTAATTTGTACTATACTTAATGAAAACTAATGCTAACTTGCAAAAAATAAAAACGTTGGGTTGAATGACCTTAGCAATGTCTTAAAGCCTCAGGCGTCGAGAACAGCTGACACGCCAAGAACTGAAAAAGATTTTAACCAGGACTAGATTAAATCAGCTCAACTCACCGACTGCACTTAAGAACACGAAAATTTAACATTTTTAATAAAATCACATCACCATATATTTGTTGCTTATATGCTCGAGAGTATGAAAATAAGGCATTTATATAATTCTATCATAACCGATAATATTTCTATCATGACCGTTGATCATTAGTTTATAAATTAATTTTCAACTTCTCACTATGAAAATCAATGATTTTCGAAAATTCGGAAGTGAGTAAACGTAATCGTAGAATATAAAGAACGAAATATAAACTCTTCATAACTTTTGGACGGTTTGAATGCTTTTGAGCAGCTTACAGCGTTCGAAAAAGTTCTATTGCCGTCAAATTTTTCTATGAATTTGAATTAGTTCAGCATGGTAGATTTTATGTTTGATACATGTCTAGAATGAAATTTTCAGAAAAATCTTATTTTCGCATAACTTCGGAAGTTTTAGTCAGATCATATTGCACGTAATGATTAACCTTTTAGGCTGAAAAAACTGCCTTCAATGCCGCAAACTGGATCAGAATCAGTGACTTCGTTCAAGAGATATATCACTGCAGTGAAAATAGTATTTTACACCCCTTGGGAAGGAAAATAAGAAAAGCCTCAGATCACATGTAATTGTTGGCCGAGGCGAAGCCGAGGTCAACAAACATGTGATCTGAGGTTTTCTTTTTTACTTCCTAAGGGCTGTATACTATTTTTCTCCTCGACGGAGGCGGAAAGCGGCATTTTCGTTTAGCGCAGCGGGAGGAAAATTGACGCTTTCCGCCCGGAGGTGAGAAAAA